>JAULBS010108477.1:0-15328 GCA_032355785.1 Symmetromphalus regularis | reverse complement strand
ACATATTATTATTATTGTTACACATATTATTATTGTTACACATATTATTATTATTGTTACATATTATTATTATTGTTACACATATTATTATTGTTACACATATTATTGTTACACGTATTATTATTATTGTTACACATTATTATTGTTACACATATTATTGTTACACATATTATTATTGTTACGCATATTATTATTATTATTATACATATTATTATTGTTACACGTATTATTATTATTGTTACACATATTATTATTGTTACACATATTATTATTATTGTTACACATATTATTATTGTTACACATATTATTGTTACACTTATTATTATTATTGTTACACTATTATTATTATTATGATTTAATGACCCTCCCACTCCTACTCCCCCAACAAATGCAGACATCAGCTACTGGAAGCCACATTATGGTAACTTCACTTTTTTATTTTCAAATGAATGATAGGTTAATGTAATAGGTACAGTGATATCATATATGGGTTTATGTCCACTGAAAGAATTGGTCAAAACTTAATGACCCCATTACTAATCTAAATTAATGTCTAAACACTGTGCATTTTTTATTTATCTAGCTTAAATTTAAAGAATAATTTCAAAGTATTTAAAAATTTTTTTTTAAACAAATCAGAGCATCTGACCAGAGTTCTTTTCTTGAAAGCATAACAAAAAAAAAAGTTCAATGGTATTATACTGCTATAGATGGTGTATGGTTTAGGTTTGGTTTGTTTAACGACACCACTAGAGCACAAGACTTAGTAATCATCAGCTATTGGATATCAAATATTTGGTTATTTTGACTTGTAGTCAAGTGTGAATCAGCCTCCAATGGGTTTTGAACTACCGTCATCAGATTGAGAGTCCGACACACTATAGATGGTGTAATGATGATTGATGTCCCAACCCTACCAGTGACTATGATGTTATATGAAATGTGATGTGTGCTGTTCTGTACAATAAAAATCCTTACCTGCTAATGAAAAAATGTAGCAGGTTTCATCTGATGACTACAGGTAAAAATTACCTATTGTTTGATAATAAATAACTGATAATTAATAAATCAGTGTGCTACGCTTGTATCATTAAACACAAACATTTTGTTTTGATGTAAGTCTCACTGGTCCAGTGGTAAAAAATTGGGACTCTCAAGCTGATGACAGTGTTTCAAAACCCATTGGAGGCTGGCTCACAGTTGACTCACATGTCAAAATAACTAAATGTTTGACATCGAATAGCCGATGATTAATAAACCAATGTGCTCTAGTGGTGTTGTTAAACAAAGAAACAAAAAACTACTTTTTGTTTTGGTACAATTACATTTTTTTTCACAAATAATTATTTTATTTCTTGTTAATGAGCAATACATTATATTTAATAAACACAACAGTTGAAGTCTTTTACAATGGGAAATATTGTGAGTGAAATAACAAAACTCTTGTACTACAATGTAGATCACACAAAAAGTAAAGTTTGTTTTATTCAACGACGTTTACATAGGCTACTCTTTTCGATAAGCAGCAAGTGGCCTTTTATATGCACCATTCCATAGACAGGGCAGCGCATACCATAACCTTTGATGAACCAGTTGTGGATCACTGTTTGGAACGGAAAAATAACTCAAACTGTAAATGACAATTATTTTATTTCTTGTTAATGAGAAATACATTATATTTAATAACTACAACAGTTGAAGTCTTGTACAATGGGAAATATTATGAGTGAAATAAACAAACTCGTACTACAATGTGGGTCACACATAGATTGCTATGATAAGCAGGAAAGAATCTTAACATGCCAGGCTTTCAGCTATTTTAATTAAAAAGTGTTTTATTGCATTCAGCCCAGGAGGTATGTGATAAATAAAGAATTATACACAAGTACACTTCAGTCTGTATATGGTCAGACAAATAATAATGCAAGCTTATGGGATAGTCTATTTTTTGGCAGACGAGATCTGTAAAAAAATGATCCAAGAATTGTTGAAGGGGGTTTGAAAATTAATAATAATGCAAGCTTATGGGATACAGTCAATTTTTTGGCAGCCCTGATCTGAAGAAAAATAGATTAGGAATTTTTTAAGGGGGTTTGAAAATTAATAATAAAGCTTATGGAATACAGTCTATTTTTTTGGCAGATTATATCTGAGAAAAAAAGATCCAAAATTTTTTGAAGGGGTTTGAAAATTAATAATAAAAAAGCTTATGGGATAGTTTATTTTTAGGCAGACCAGATCTGTGAAAAAAAAGATCCAGAAATTTTTGAAGGGGGTTTGTAAATTAATAATAATAAAGCTTATGGGATAATCTGGCTATTTTAGCAGATGAGATCTGTAAAGAAAAGACCCAGAAATTTTTGAAGGGGTTTGAAAATTTATACGGCTAATCAGAAAGCGTAGCTTATGTGGTACATTTATCAAATAGTAATCATAAAAATCAGAAATATCCAATGTAGTAATGAATTCTTTGACCATGTAACATGAATACTATAACAGATGCAAAAATAGTATACTTTGTGGTAATTTTGTGGTAATTTGATAAAAAAATTAAGATCTGCCATGGTTTTTGGTACTTTGGAAGAAAATATTCTTATGCAATTAACCAGACACTACAAAGAATTTTTTAGTTAATTAAAAGATTTTTTTTGTATATATTTGCATACAAATGGTTTTGTGCACCAGTATATTATGCAAATAACAGGAATATGTGATCCTCAGGAATGCAATTAAGTGGATTTCACTGTATAAACATATATATCTATATAAAACAATTTGAAGGACCCATTTTGTTATTTTATGTTCCAACCAGTAGTCCAAAAGAGATTACAAATTAGTCACACTTCTACCAACTGAGAACATAAATACAAATGTGTGAAGCAGTTTGAATGACCCAATTTACTATTTCATGTTCCAGCCAGTAGTCCAAAAGAGATTATCAAACAGCCACACTTCTACCAACTGAGATCATATATACAAATGTGTGAAACAGTTTGAATGGTTCTTTTTATACCATACTGCATGTAAATATTTGTTTTGTAGCACTCCGAGCTCTAGCATGTGTTAAAACAGTCTCCCACAAGCACAATCTGCCAAATCAGGTTAGATCCAGTCAGACTCGGTATATCCAAGAGAAAACATATAACTGCAATACTGAGGGTGAAGAATATGTACAAGAAAAACATGTCAAATAAAATAATAGAGAGAGATCTAACTCAGTGAGTACAGCATGTGCCTGAGGTGCTTTGGTCAAAGAATTGAACCACTTTGGATTCATTTTCTGATTAGATTATCTGCCTTCCTAACCAATGCCCCATAAATGGTATATCCAAGAGAAAACATATAACTACAATACTGAGGGTGAAGAATATATACAAGAAAAACATGTCACATAAAATAAAAATGGGATCTAACTCAGTGAGTACAGTATTTGCTTGAGGTGTTTTGATCATAGGATTGAACCACCTCAGATAACTCTCTGATTAGATTGTCTGCCTTCTGTAAGTATTGGAATCAAATCTCTGTCAAGGCATGGGATTTTTAATCTTGATACAAGCTCCAACCCAGAGTGAGTGCTCCACAAAGGCTCAGTGGGTAGGTGTAAACGACTTACACTGACCAATGCCCCACAAATGGTATATCAAAGACTGTGGTATGTGCTGACCTGTCTGTGGGAACATGCATATAAAAGATTCCTGGCTTCTAATGGAAAAATGTGACGAGTTTCTTCTATTGACTATGTGACAAAATTACCAAATGTTTGATATCTAGTAGCCAATGATTATTAAAGCAATGTGCTCAACAACAAAAAAAGTAGGGGGATGGGAAGGAAAAAAAAGAATAAATTTGCATAATACACACGAGTATTTCTTTTAACTTGGTAGCAGTTCACAGGTTTTTATTTAATATTCCTAATAAAAGCATTTCAATAATCAACCCTCATCAATTTTCTGAAAAAAAAATGGAATCAGATTTTTGAATTAACTCAATCCCTTGAATAACCTAATCATAAACCCCAGATACTGAGATAAAAATAAAGCTCCCGAAATAAAAATATTCCTGTTTTTAATTGATGTAAAAACTGGTGACATTAATGATGATGTCACTCTGAAAGCTAAGACTTGCAAGATGCCCAGACACGCGATCTCATAATCATAATTTTCTTAACTGTCACTGAATGCTTTATAATGTGAGCACTTTATAGAACTTTATAAACATACTCCTCATCAGATGGTATCTTAAAGACACAGAACCCAGTTCCCAGACATGTGACATTGGTGTAAGATAATAGTAAACTTCTACAAAAAAACTGGAAAATAACAGCAGTAGTGGATCCAGAAAATCCATTTAAGGAGGGCCTAAAAAATCCATTTAAGGAGGGCCTCTAGAAAATTCATTTAAGGATGGCCTCTAGAAAATCCATTTAAGGAGGGACTCTAGAAAATCCTTGGATTCTTTAACATTAAAATAATAATATAAAATTATAATAGAAATTTTTTTTAAATCGCAAAATTTAGGGGGCCTTAGCCGCCCGTAGATTCACCACTGAATAGGCAAAGAATGTTTCTGTATCTCTTGTCAGAAACAAAAGAGAAGAAGATTTATTTATTTTTCGTTTGTTTAAAGACATCACTAGAGCACATTGATATATTAATCATCGGCTATTTGATGTCAAACATTTGGAAATTTTGACACAGTCAAATGTGAGCCAGCCTCCAACAGGTTTTGAACCACCGTCTTCAGCTTGAAACTCTGATGTCCTACCACTAGATGAAAGACGTTCACAAGAAGTAGAAGAATAAGAAGTAGAATAAGTATTTTTACAGTTTAAAGCGTTTAAAAATAAGAAATTTAAGATAACCAGAAGCACATTTGCATCTGTTACATTTGACTTTGCTGTTTTATGTAAAATGAAAGGAAAGTAAAGTTTGTTTTATTTAACGATGCCTCTAGAGCACACTGATTTTTATCTTATCATTGGCTATTGGACATCAATCATAAAGTCATTCTGATGCATGTATTTAGAAGAAACCCTCTGCCACCACATAGGCTACTCTTTCTGATAAGCAGCAAGAGGTCTTTTATAAGCACCTTCACACAGACAGGACAGCACATACCACGGCCTTTGATGAACCAGTTGTGGTCCACTGGCTGGAATGGAAAATAGCCCAAACAGCAAATGGGTCCACTGAGAAGGATCGATCCGACGTCCGACGGGTTCACAGGCAGTATATAAAATGAGAGCTACTCCAAAAATGAAGATGATGAGAAATACATTGGACTGTCTTTGCCATTTCATTTGAAATTTTCTTTGAAATACAATCACACTCTCTCTTTCCCTTCCTCTCTCTTTCTCCCTTCCTCTCTCTCTATCCCATTTACTCTCCCCTTAACTCTCTCTGTGATACAGTATCATGACTAAAATGAGCACCTTTAAACTGATCATCTAATAATCAATGACTTGAAACTTGTAAAGATGTCACATACGCCTTCATCAGCAGCTTACACAACATGGATGAAAAGAGGAAAATGAATGTTTTAATGATTTGAAAGGTTAATGAGAATTCTGGGACTCAGCTGCTACTGCTAATTATGGATAAAACATTTCTAATTCATTTTAACGTAACACACTCCAACACACTTAGAGAAAGCTGTTTTAAAATATATATACAATAGGTTTTCATGTTGCAAATCCATAATGTATTATGTACGCGTTAACCCAAAATATTGTCTAAAATTAAAGGGATTATTGATTGAGTAAATTTATGCAGAATAAAAATACTTATTTAAAATGGAAATAAGTCCAAATAGGACTACATGAAAGTGTTTTTAACAGATAAAAGCAATTATTTTAGAATGCAACACAATTATCCTAATAAAAAAAATATCACATAATGATTTTTTTTTATTGATTACTATGTTAATTAATGTTAATGAAATGATAATAGTTTAGGAAGTAATAAAACTGGCCATTATATTTATAAATGATTGAATTACTCTTTTGGTAATTACAAATTTAAGCAGCTGGTATTGTGTCACATATTTTATACTATTTAATATAACTGTTAAATTAAGGAGAATTGAAAACAAAATGAAAAACATAAACCCACATTATTTTTAATTTCTATAATTAAACATTTTTATAAAACTTCACTTCAAAAACAAAACCACTTTTTGATTTTCTCCAAAAATTATCATCTTCTATCAGGAGTCGAACTTCGGTGTTTGGTAGCATGGCGATTATTGCCTTGGATACCAAAGAATGAAGAGGGCACCAAGGCAATTTTGAGAACACATTAGAAGTACAATGGCAAGCAGATAAAAAGCACATGGCAATATTTGCCTTCGTTAGAAGTGAAATTGAAAGGGCATTGTGGCACAGGGACATGGCTAATGCCTCAATGAAATTCGACACCCATATATATATATATATTTACTTTCATCTACCTTTCTTTTTTGCAAATACCCGAACCTTACCTAATACTCTTAACCTGAAAGTACAAATATATACAGTGAACTTGTCTAAACTGCCATCTGTCTTGTCTAGAAACATGTCTAAACCAATTAACGTAATCTCAAATCAGATTATAATACCTTTAATCTGGCCCTGTTTTAAACCAACATATTATGTTAAGTCTCAAACTGATCAGATTTAAACTGTCTATAGGCCCGAAGGAATGATTTTGGAAGTTTGGGGGCACTGATGAATCAGGTATAAACTCTATATCAGATTTTGGTTACAATTATATATATATATATATAATTGTTTATTTTTAAAGGAAGATAAATGTTACTAAAAAATGCCCCTCCCCCCCTCCTTCCCCCACTCCCGGTTTCTATGGGCCTGGTCTGTAATATATATTTTATAGTTTGAAACAATGAGCTGTTTGAAAATAATGAGCCTCTGTGGTCCAATCATAGGACATCGGACTCTCAAGCTGAAGACAGTGGTTCAAACCTTGTTAAGAGGCTGTCTCATATTTGACTAAATATCAATAGTACCAGATGCTTGATATCCAATAGCTGATGATTAATAAATCAATGTGCTTTAATGGTGTCGTTAAATAAAACAAAAAAGTTTGAAGATATGGACATGGAGGCATTAATGAGAGGTAGTACAGTACAATGTAACAGGTTTATGCATACAATACTATACTATTTACATTTGCTAGTTTTGCTAGCTCTGTTCATGTCACTATTTAAATTTGGTAGTTTTGCTAGCTCTGTGTTCATGTCTCTATTAACATTTGGTATTTTTGCTAGCTCTGTTCACGTCATTATTAACATTTAATATTTTTGCTACCTCTGTTCATGTCACTATTTACATTTAGTATTTTTGCTAGCTCTGTGTTTATGTCTGTATTAAAATTTGGTACTTTTGCTAGCTCTGTGTTCATGTCTCTATTAACATTTGGTATTTTTGCTAGCTCTGTTCACGTCACTATTAACATTTAAATTTTAATATTTTTGCTAGCTCTGTTCATGTCACTATTTACATTTAGTATTTTTGCTAGCTCTGTTCATAACACTATTAATATTTGGTATTTTAACTAGCTCTGTGTTCATGTCTATGTACCGAAAGATGTAAATGGTTAATTAACAAACTGAATTAAATATGCAGTACTTATCAAATTAAAATAATTATATATTACCCACATTACATGATGAGAAAAAAAAAAAAAAATTACAATTCATTATGTCAAATTCAATTATAGAGAGAGAAAACGTTGTCTTGACAAACCTAAAGATCAGCATTATCTAATCCTCAGTTATTTAATAAAAAACAACAACACTATTAAAATTTGGTATTTTTGCTAGCTCTGTTCACAACACTATTAACATTTGGTATTTTAACTAACTCTGTGTTCATGTCTATGTATTGAAAAATGTACATGATTATTTAAATATGCAGTTCTTATCAAATTAAAATAATTGTTTAATTATATATTACCCACATTACCCGAGGAGAAACAAAAATACAATAAGCAATTTACAATTCATTACATCAAATTCAATAATAGAGAGAAAAAAACGTCTTGACAAACCTAAAGATCAGCATTATCTAATCCTCTATTATTCTATAGAAAACAAGAAGAAAAGAAAAAAACTCAAAGTTTCTTTTGTTTGAGAGCTAAGATATTTATCAAAACATTTCTTTTTAACACGACAATAAAACCAGCAACCCAACTGACAAGTTTTGTTTGAAACGAGGAAATAATTCCACAGTATTAATCCTTTTCCTTCTTAATCTCAGATTAAAACAATAGGCATTATCTTGCAAGGCAGTGGCGTTGCGTGGAACTGGCCCCAAGGCGTGGCAGGCCAGCAGACGTTACATATGCTTCTGTAACAGTCGTCCCACATGAATGGTTGTGTTGTATTGACTCGGCGACGGTTAACAACTCAAGATGTAGGGGTATTTGTGCGTGACAAAAGAGCTGCGGAGATCACATGGCTAGGGGAGGAAGCCATCGAGTGATCACATCGAGTGTAAATCTCGAGTAAAAACCCTTGAATGAGACCCACATCGCGATGGAGTCAGTCGATCACTCTACCATTGGCTGACCGCAGGGTTATTGTGTCAAGTTGGAGCCGATGGTCGAGGGCAAGGGGGCAGCACTGGATTCGTCGCATTTATTATTGATGTTTTTTTCTCTTGTAAATAATGACGGGGAGAAAATACACGGAGAAGTAATCTAGCAGGGCGATCGCTGTTCGTGTTGCAGGTGTTGTTTTGTCTATGACTCCTCGAGATTAACTCGTTTTACCAACATCATTAGATCTGACACAGTTAGACACCTGATCAGCATTTCTGTAAAATTTCTATATCATTTAATACCACATACTCTTATGTTACAACAATATTTAACACTTTGGAACCCTTGTATTATAGTACAAATTTTAATCTGGAGAACAACAGCACAGTCAACATTTCTGTAAAAATATGTATACCATTTAATGCTACGTACTCTAATATTACAAAAATATTTAACACATGGGAATCCCTACATTACAGTACAAATTTGAATGTGATGTAGACACACTGTCTACATTTCTGTAAACTTTGTAAACCATTTAACACTATATACTCTTATATTACAAAAATATTTAACACTTGGGAATCCCTTCATACAGTACAAATTTAAATGCAGTCTACATTTCTGTAAAATCTGTATAGCATTTAACACTACATACTCTAATATTACAAAAATATTTAACACTTGGAAATCCCTACATTACAGTACAAATTTGAATATGATGCACATCCAACATTTCTGTGAGATTTGTAAACCATATAACACTATATATACCAGTACCCTCATATTACAAAAATATGTAACACAAGGGAAGGCCATTATTATAATATAAATTTTAATATGACGTAGACACACATCCAACATTTCTGTGAAATTTGTATACCATATAACACTATATATACAGGTATCCTCATATTACAAAAATATATAACACTAGAGAAGCCCATTATTATAATACAAATTTTAATCTAGGTTACACCTATATTTCAGTACAAATTTTAATATGATGTAGACACACATCCAACATTTCTGTAAAATTTGTATACCATTTAAAACTACATACCTTAATATTACAAAAATATTTAACACTAGACAACCCCTATATTACACAAATTTTAATATTACATAGACACACATGAACATTTCTGTAAAATTTGTATTAACTTTAAAACAATGAACCCCTATATTACAGAAATCATTTAATACTAGGCTACCCCTACATTTTTAGATGACTGCCAAACAATAACACGTGGAAACCTTATCTTGAGATTAATTTTTAGAGTAAAAAAAAAAAATTTTTAAAGTCTTACGGTATCCTTGAATGCCCATTAACTAAAATAATTCAGGAAAGTGTTTATATTAACAAAAGTTATTAATCAAGAAATTAAAATCTTATTACAAAATTAATCTTGAAATTTTTATCACTTTAAATAATCCTGCAAAGTATTTCTTAGATCAAGTTAAAAAAATTAATTAACTTTTATTTTTAAGATGGATGTACATTATATGTGTTCAGAAATATCACAAAACGTTAGTCACTTTCAATATATTCAAATGTCATTTAAATTTATTATAACAAAAATGATATTTATGAATTCAAAATAATTTATTATTAATAAATCAATTTTTTTTTAATTTAATAATAAAAAAAAAATTCAACTTGTTGTCATGTACAATATCAACACATTCAAATATGATTTAAATTAATTACTCCCATTATGAAACTACAATAATTTCTAAAATATATAAAAACATTTTTATTAATTATATATTTTTAATTACAATTTTTTTAATTCTACCTGATATTTGACCTCTTAAAAAAATCATTCATAAAAAAATCTCTATAAAAACATTATTCACAAAACCATTCCTTGATCATTTTGACCTATTATATATAAAAAAAACTTTGGCTATAAAAGCTATCAAATTATGACTGATTGGGAGTAATTCTTAGGTTGTATTGATTTATTAGTTTGACGTCACAGGGCTGTAATCTGCTTTCCAGCATGCCTCCAGCACACACCGCTGATGACCGCGTCTGCTAAATTGCTGCAGACGCACCGTAGCAGACGGACTTGAGCAGAAGACATTGTTATCAAAAAGGAACTGGTTACTACTGTGTTAATGAAGGCCTGAACAATTAGGTCTGGTTTTCAATCAGAAAAAACAACAATAGGACAATCTTGTGAAACGGACAGAGCCTGGCCACCTGGCTGATAACTGAATGTATTCTCGGCAGTACATGGCACAGTAACCCGCGATAACAGCTGAGAGAGAGAGAGACAGACAGACACAGAAAGACAACGGGTGTGAAAAAAATTAAAATATTTATTAACATTACCTCAGTGTTGAAGCCACGCTATAGCTTCCCGAATCCCGCGGTTGGTTCACATGGGTTGGTCTCCGGTATCCCCTCCTATAATATCTCTCATCCAAACTGACCCAGATCAGTAGCCCACTCTGTCCATGCCTTCCCGATCTCTCCGTCTCCGCGTAAGGGACACGTTAATTACACATCCTATAGAATCTCTGCGCCGGCGATAATAAATGGCAACTCTTTTGTATTGGCAATGCCTTTTCAAATATTAGCTCAGTCTCGGATGGGGTAATTCCGTTGCAGTAGGGTGTTAGTTAGGGTGGTACCTGCCCGACTGTCCGACACAGAGGACAGTATTAAGACAAGACAGTGACTGGCACACACAGGGAACTAACTGTACACACCCAGTGGCACAAGCTAACAGGAGAGCTGGGTAAAGCTCTGCTTTGCATATATGAAGCAATTATCTCCAACAGACAAATCACTCATTAAGCTGTACAATATGGGACTGACTGTGTGGTGTGTAGCCTGGCTGTTCTCCGGCCTCACTCACAGAGGAACTCTGTAGTTTGATCGAATTTCACTCCTGCTGCAGTGTTTAGGAGCGAGACCTGATTAAAATCCGCTCATTAGTGAAATGTATAACACACACATCAATCTCATAAACACAGCCTTCTGCTTTCAATTAATTGCCCAGCCAAATGCGTCATACAGCTCCCTCCACACAGCTCCACTTGTCAAGAAGGCTTTGTCTTGGTCAGAAATTGGGGGCAAAAAAATTCCATCTCAGTGAAAGAAAAATATGTAGCTAAAATTGCTTTTAGTGAATTGTGAATGGCTGTGGGAGAACACCGTTTCACATTAAGATTATTGTAATTATATATTCCTTTTGTCTGCCGCTGCTGTTTAAACAGATGGTTTTGTTTTAGATGTTCATAGTTCTAGTACTTCTATAGCTGAATTACTGAAACAGTACAAATTGATATTCATAATAGAAAAAAAAAAACTATTTTAATAAATAAATAATCGGTTAATTTTTCCCCCATTTTTAATTAATTTAAAATTAACTCAACAACAAAAATAATGTTAAATTATTATTTTCTTCTTTATTTTTCTTGGTCTCTATAACTACCAACCAGGAAATTATTATTATCTTTTTTTATTGTAATATAGACATCACGTGCTAATTTTTCATAAATTTTAGTTATTTTAAAATTAACTCAACAACAAAAATAATGTTAAACTATTATTGTTTTCTTTATTTTTCTTGGTCTCTATAAATACCAATCACGAAATTATTTTTAAAACATTGTATATTATAGACATGACCTGCTAATATTTCAAATTTCAAATTTTAAAATTAACTCAATAATATTTTTTTGGGTTTAACAATACCACTAGATCATATTGATTTATTAATCATTGGCTGGATGTCAAATATTTGGTTATTTTGACACGTAGTCAAGTGTGCACTGGCCTTTAATGGGTTTTGAACCACTACCATCAGCTTGAGAGTCCAATCAATAATATAAATAATTAAGTTAAATTATTATTTTTTCTTTAATTTTCTTGGTCTCTATAAATATCAATCAAGTAAAAATTAAAAAAAGGGTTTTGTTTCCTTTACCTGCACTGTAAATATAACTCAAGTTTAAATTTAAAAATCTTATACACCAAAAAAAGTAAAGTTTGTTTTATTTAACGCCTCTAGAGCATATTGATTTTAATCTTATCATCGGCTATTAGACGTCAATTGTATAGTCATTCTGACATATTGATTTAGAGGAAACCTGTTGCTGCCACATAAGCTAATTTTTCTGACAAGCAACAAGGGGTCTTTTATATGCACTGTCCCACAGACAGGACAGAAAATACCACGTCCTTTGATGAACCAGTTGTGGACCACTGGTTGGAACGGAAAATAGCCCCCCCCACCCAATTATAAAACAGCTAGGTTCTCCCTGGTAGATATAACATTTTTTAAATAACGCTATGATCTAATATCTAAAACCCAATAATAATAATACTAATAGTTCAACAATTTAATTCATATTTAAAAACCTAACTTCAGGAGGAACATAATTATGAGTTATTAAATTCAATTAAAAATTTATATGAATAATGAATAACAAAAAATTATGTTTAAGTAAAAAAAAAATTTTTTTAGCAGAATAAATAATATTAAGTGGATAAAAAAAAAAAACACAGCTAAGAATTAAAAACATTCGAAATTCAATTCAATTTCACAAAGATATAATTATAATGCTATGAATAATATATATATATACATAAATTTTTTTATGATATGGACTTTCACACTAAGACAATTACTTCCACCCCCCCAAACCCCCCAACAAAAAAAACAACCTCAAACAAACAAGAAAGAAAATCAGAGTAATAAGAAACAGAAAAAAGAGAAAAAATAACTGATGAAAAGAAACCAACTTAATTACACGAAAACCCAAATATACTAACAAAAAGAAATATGATATCACATCAACATCACATTGGTATGTTGGGGTGTGATTATGGTAGGGTCAGTGTCAGAAGTCACCCTGGTTAATGGTGGACGAGCAGGAAAATATATCCAACTGGTAAACCTTGCCTCAACTTATCTCTCAAGGATGGATCATTTTAACATGGCAACTATTCAAAAAAAAAAAAAATTGAAGCTAACCGTATCCCGAACTCTAAATTGATGATAAGAAATTAATTTAGATATTTATTATAAAAAGTTTCCAGATTAATTTTTATGTAAGGGGTTACTGGGTGGATATTTTATCAATTTCTGTTTACATCACTGTGTGGTCCTTTATTTCTTTTGCTCAGTATATCCATACAGTAAAGCAAAATAATGACACTGGATAATATTTATTATCTACTATTATGTTTTATTATTGTTAGTTATTATATGTATTTAGTCTGTCATCCTCAAATGGAAGTGAATCGGTCGATCGTTGGATCGATCCTTCTCAGTGGACCCATTTGCAGTTTGGGCAATCTTCTATTCCAACCAGTGGTCCACAAATGGTTTATCAAAAGCTGTGGTATGTGCTGTCCTGTATGTGGGAGATAGTGCATATAAAAGATCCCTTGCTGTTTATCAGAATGAGTAGCCTATGTAGTGGCATAAAGATATATGTAAGAATGACCATATGTTTGACGTCCAATAGCCGATGATAAGATAAAAATCAATGTGCTCTAGAGGCGTTGTTAAATAAAGCAAACTTTACTGTTTCTGTGATCTAACCCTGTGAAAAACACCTACTTTTTTTGATCAGCGTATATCCTCGTGAACGTATTGGATCGTATAAGAAACGATCGGACACAGGTCGTAAACATTACAATGGACACGGCAGCGTGAATATCACCTGACCCTATATAACCTGTTAAACGGAAATTGTGGTAGCTAGACAGACCTTTAATGTCAGTCATAGGTCAGTGTTCAAAAGACGTAATTTGTCTACCAGCTGGTACCGTATATAACCTTTGTCTCTTCAATAACAATACCACAGCCAGTGTTTAGTTCTGTACTAGTACATGGGGAGGGGGATCGTTAAACCACATACAACATATCTAAAACACATAAATATACCACCAGATCAGGTGTAATGGAGCGTACTTTTACTTTGATGTTTATTGTGTTGCCTGGTAACATTTATTTTAAGATTACCTACAGGTGTAATGGAGCATACCTTTACTTTGATGTTTATTGTGTTGCCTGGTAGCATTTATTTTATATTTATCATCAAACTATACAATAGACGAAGAACCGACATGACACACTATTCAATATAAACGTATTTCGCATTTTCTTTCTTCAGCATGTCAATGGTAATTTTGTACTGAAGAGGGATCCTGATTTTACGATTAAATTAGAAAAATGTATCATATTTATGGAGAGAATAAAAGTCAATGTAGCGTGTATACTGTGTATAGTACGGTACAATGCTGTGTGTTTACTGTGTATAGTACGGTACAATACAGTGTGTGTACTGTGTATAGTACGGTAGAATGTTGCTTGTGTACTGTTTATAGTATGGTATAGAGCAGAACAAGTGTATTAACAACGTACAAATATGTACATTGTTATCGAATGTTTAACTAACAAACTTGACAAAAGTCTGTTCCTGTTGACATACCAAACAGCAAATGTTTGATGTTTTGTATTGGTCGTAGATAATTCTGTTTGCTCACTTATTGTGATAAATAGTGAGAACTTCCCGCCCAACAACGCACTTCTTTCCCTCTCTAACAACGCACTTCTTTCCCTCTCTAACAATGCACTTCTTTCCCTCTCTAACAACGCACTTCTTTCCCTCTCTAACAACACACTTCTTTCCCTCTCTAACAACGCACTTCTTTCCCACTCTAACATTGCACTTCTTTCCCTCTCTAACAACACACTTCTTTCCCACTCTAACAAAGCACTTCTTTCCCTCTCTAACAACGCACTTCATTCCCACTCTAACAA
>JAULBS010108466.1:4743-15328 GCA_032355785.1 Symmetromphalus regularis | reverse complement strand
AATCACTAATTTGGGCTATTTTCCTTTCCAAACAGTTATCCACAACTGGTTCATCAAAGGCCATGGTATGTGTTTTCTTGTCTGTGGGACGGTGCATATAAAAGTCCCCTTGCTGCTTATGTGAAAAGAGTAGCCTATGTGGGGGCAGCGGGTTTTCTCTAAATACATGTCAGAATGACCATATGATTGACGTCCAATAGCCAATGATAAGATAAAAAAAATCAATGTGCTCTAGATGCGTCGTTAAATAAAACAAACTTTACTTTTTATAAATAAATAAATAATAATAATAATAATAATAATAAATAATAATAATAATAATAATAATATATGATTATCCAATTAGGACGTTGACCAAAAAGGACGAAACCCCAACCTGATGAACTTAAATATTATTCACGGCCACTAAACGAACCATACAACTAAAATGTGCATTGTCGCCCAGCCCGATCTCTTCCTTCCACCGACTTAACTCTTCCTTCTTTACTGTCATTTTGTTTTACTGAAGTTAATCCGCATGTGTTTCTTTGTGGCTTTACAAACGCAATTCCGCCTCACAGTGGCCCAACACGCCCAATCTACCAGTCTCGATACTAAGAAATATCGTCTGTTGAAAGAAAAAAATATCGTCTGCCAGAAGTCGAAATCTCGTCTGCAGCAAATCTCATCTGCTATACGCCTATCGTCTGTTACCCGCCAAAAAATTCTCATCTGCGACACGCCTAATTGTCGTCTGTTACAAGTCTAAATCTCTTTGACTACAAGTCGGGCAGGTTGGTACATGGCAAATGCCAGGGAATATCTCCCTAATACTTTAAAAACTTGGGTCATACAGTGAGAAATTCTGTGACTTTTCGCCTTTCATCTTGTTGCTGTATAAAAAATTCAAAATGTCATGAGCTTGTCATTAGCAGAAGACATTTAGCGATGCTAGTCCTGGCCTGGATTATGATGTGTGAATATCAATATATGGTACGTAAACTAAAATTGATTTGTATTGTGGTTTTTAAGCTACATTGTCAATTCCGCTAACTGAATACATCTTGCACATGTTAGCAAAATAATCCTATGATATTTGTTTTGGTTAAATTTATACAATCTTATGTTTTTAACTTATATTCCTATATACTTAAAATGTTTTCATGTTTTCTTAAACGTATCATTTGACGTACCTAAAGGTAACCAAGATATATACATATTATTATGTTCACGAAGCAGAACAAAAAATAAGTGGGGATATAGCTTAAACAGTAGGGAGTCCGCCTGTGAAGCGGTCAGTCGTCGGATCTATCCTCAGTAGTCCCAATTGCAGTTTGGGCTATTTTCCGTTCCAACCAGTGGTCCACAAGTGGTTAATCAAAGGCAATGATATGTCCTGTCTTGTCTATGGGACGGTGCATATAAATGACTCCTTGCAGCTTATCGGAAAAAAAGGCTATATATCGGCAGAAGGTTTCCTCCAAATAAATATGTCAGAATGATCATATGATTGACGTCCAATAACCGATGATAAGATAAAAATCAATGTGCTCTAGAGGCGTCGTTAAATAAAACAAACATTACATTTAAGAAAAAATTAAAATGGAGATTAATGAAAGATGCTTCTTGAATACAAAAAGATGGCAATATTCTTAATAAAGGTGGCTTGTTGTACTCTTTCCGATAAGCAGCAAGGGGTCTTTTATATGCACTATCACACAGACAGGACAGCACATAACACAGCATTTGATGAACCAGTTTTTGACCACTGGTTGGAACGGAAAATAGCCCAAACTGCAAATGGGTCCACTGAGAAGGATCGATCTAACGAACGACAGCTTCACAGACGGACACTCAACCGTTTGAGTGGCATCCCGCTCCCTCGTTATACACTCAATACAAATTCTCAACAAATCATGACTGTTTCTTTAACGTCAATTAGGCAAAAACAAAACAAAACCCCTGTATTTCCGGTAACCCGACCTTAAAAACTGCCGACCTTAAACTTTTTTCCTATCAAAATTGTAAGTCGTACTTTCAGTCATTTTCGGTCGTTTCCGGTTCTTTACTCCGTACCTTTCGGTCATTTCCGGCCTGGTTTTTTTTTAAGGTAACCGCTTCTTGTATGCAACAATATCAACATGGCTGCTGCTATCTTGTCTGTCAATGTGAAGAAATGCCCGCTGCCACTAGATATTAAGTCACAACTAATTCAAAGGATTCTAAAAATGACCATATGCGAAAATTAAAGCATTAATTATTCTACTTCACACATAATATTAATTTTAAAAACCCTCTACTTTACACATAATATGAATTTTAAAAAACCAAACCCACCTACCTACCGACCCTATTTTTTTTAGCATGTAATAGGAAACACAGGTATTTTGTTTGTTTGCCTTACAATGACCACCGTCAGGCAGACGTACCAGTTTAACACGTGTTCAAGGAAGTAATTCTAAGCCCAGATTTAGTTCTTTTTAAAGGAGGAAATATCCGCTTAATCATGGCCCTAAGTTGTTCTAGTCCGATCCACAGCAAATCTCACACCACTGGGTTATATTTTTATTTCGTTGGTCAAATCGACATTTTCAATCATGTGAGATTACTTCATATTGCTATTCGTTATTCACCTGGCACTGTGGCCACACCTGTCGTGTCATACTTCAGTAGATAGTGTTTCTGTGGATGGACTTGAAAAAAAATGGTGGAATTATTTTAAAGTTGTCCTTGAGAGTTAACCTATTGTGACATACGACTGCTATAATGAGAAAAAACACCAAAGGACGTGTTTCATGGTGACAAGTTCGCTTGTAAATAGTGTGTGTGTTTTTATTTATTATTATCATTATCATTATTATTACTTTTAAAACACATTAAGTTATTATGCTTTAAACTAAAACTATTTACACATAATTAACGGATGTTACGGAAGGTGGAACGAAAGGGTAACAGAAACAAATTGGTCTGAAAAGTTTGTCTTTTATATTTTGACATCTCAAACTCAGACACTCTCTCACTGATCTCTCTCTCGCTCTCTATTTCTCTCTCTATCTCTCTCTTTATTTCTCTCAATGGTCTCTTTAAAAGAAATGACACCTCTCTCTCTTACTCTCGCTCTCTCTCTCTATTTTTTTCTTTCTCTCTATCACTTAAACAAAAAAAATGGACACCTCTCATTCTTTCTCTGTCTCACTCTCTCTGACTCTCTCTCTCTTTCTTTAATTTCTTTCTTTCTCTCTATCTCTTTTAAAAAAAAAATTGACATTTCTCTCCACCCTTTTTCTAGATTTTGGACTATATTCTGTGATCGTGTGATATTGAGATACTTGACCAGGAAACCACCATGAAGCAATTTGCAAAGGTTAGTATTTGACAAAACACGGTTAAAATGACATTCATCGCAGAAAAAAAAAGAAAAAAAAAGTTGTAAACAGTAATCTCTTATACTAATATTACTATATTTTCTTTATAATTATTTATCCAATATTTAACCTTTACATATGTAGGAAATTGTACTTCACATTTTAAGGTATTTTATTTATGATGTTTAAATACATTTCTAATTATACAAAACAAATTACCAAAATATAGGTGATAAAATAATAACATACTTAGGATTAGAAACATGTTTTATTTAACCGGAACCCGGTGGCTCAATGGTTAATCTGTCGTACTCGTGGCTGTTAGGTACTGGGTACTGAGATCAAATCTCAGTCGAGGCAATGAATTTTTAATCGGCTCCAACCCAGAATGAGTTATCTGCAAGGCTCAGTGGGTAGGTGTATACCACTTACACCGATCAGTGGTCCACAACTGGTTTATCAAAGGCCTTTGTATGTGCTGTCCTGTGTGTGGGATAGTGCATATAATATCCCTTGCTGCTTATAGATAAGAGTAGCCGCATTAGTGTGGCGGCAGAGGGTTTCGTCTCTCCTACTAACACTAATCTTGGACAGACATCAAAAGAAACTGAGCGTTATGCCAAGGACAGTGTGCTTGAACCTTAATTGGATGTAAGCACGAAAATAAATACAACCAACCAACATTTTTATATAAACATAAAGTGGATAAAATAAATAAAAATTTCTGAAGTGTGTTTTATTTAACCTCCTCTATTTTGGTGATTTAGTTATTTTTCTCGTTGTTCCTTCAGAAGATATTCTCTGTGATTTTGTTCGTCTTAATGCTGAGTTTCTTCACCATGGAGAAAACCAGTCTAATATGGCTGCTCAGAGTCCTCCGACACCCGGATGTCTCGTTTGAGGCTGGGTAAGTTATTTCCGGTTTCACAGAACTCTGAATTCAAAAAAAAAGAAAAAAAAGATCTCATTATAGCCATTATTATTCTTTTCCTCTTTATAAATTAATATTTTTATATTTTATTATTATTATTTTTATATTTTATTATTATTATTGTTATTATTACTTGAATGGGATGGAGTTAATAAGAGTAAAATTGTAAAACAGATATATGGGTAATGTAAATAAAAATTATCTATATTTACAAAATAGAACATCCCCATTAATGAATTTGTTTTATGATATCCTAAATAGGCGATATATATATTTGTTGAGGGGAGGGGTGTCGATAAAAATAATCAATTGTTTTATGATACATTTCGTGTATATAAAAAATTAGTCTTAATATTTGGAATGCATGTTTAATGGTTAACACTAAAGTAAGTTTATAACTTTGTCCCTTTATAATACACATACATTAGAATAAATAGCACCGAGTAATAAAGTACCTTTGTTGTATAAAGAAATGTTTGCCTTCCACGGCTAGAGGCAAATATGACTGAATGTCCTTCATCAATTACTAACATATGTGTGCATCCTGATTTTATTATTATTTTTCACTTCCGTAGCGGGATGTAGCTCAAATGGTAGAGTGTCTGCCTGTGAACCGGTCGATTGATCCTTCTCAGTTGACCCATCTGCAATTTGGGTTATTTTCCGTTCCAACCATGGTCCACAACTGGTTTATCAAAGGCCGTGGTATTTGTTGTCCTGTCTGTGGGACGGTGCATATAAAAGACCCATTGCTGTTTATCGGAAAGAGTAGCCTATATGGCGACAGCTTGTTTTCTCTAAAACATATGTCAGAATGACCATATGATTGACGTCCAATAGCCGATGATGAAATAAAAATAAATGTGCTCAAGAGGCGTTGTTAAATAAAACAAACTTTAATTTTTACTTTGATTTTTCGCTTCAGATACTTTGCAATTGGTCTTCTCATCTTGGCTCCGTATTGTATGTCTATTGTGATAATGCTTTGGAATATATCTTTTCTCACAATCGCCAAGGAACCTCAACTACCTCCCCTGAACAACCTACTGTTAGTAAGTATAGAATGCTCACTGACGACTAACATTATAAACATTTGACAGAGGCGGATACATACAGATGTTTTGGAAGGGTGTCAAATATATTTTAAAGATTTTTAACATTAGATAGACAGTTTTACATTCCATACGACCAAATTCTAATGGGGAAAACGTGATGACCGATAAGGGGTTTAACCACTAAACGCCACTCGATCCGATTCTAGATACTCTTAGGCCAAGGTTTTTTTGTATTAAATGTTTCACGGATCCGCCAACGTGTTTACAAAAGTCTAGCAGGAAAATTAAAATTTAAGTGGTCTTTTTAAAAAAAAAGAAATTTACCTACCAAAAATAAAAAATCCATAAAATCTTTCCAATGTTTTCTGTGGGAGTAAAATTGACGATTTTGATTAGAAATGCAAGGATTTGTGACATATATGCATCTGAAATTTGTTCGGAGTCGGCCTCCGGTTGCCATTTTAAAACATAATCTCGAAATGTGCGAGTGTTCAGGTTCAGGACGAGAGTTCGACGTGATCATACCAAAATGGCGTCGTAAATTGTTTCTCACCTTACGATGGCAAATTAGGATTGGAAAAAAAGTTTTTTTCTGTTCCCGCCTGCTTCAACAAAATTGGCCAAAAAAATCCGTGAAACATTTAATAAAAAAACCGTGGCCTTACTGTCATAACAGTGTGTTCTGTGCTAATGAAAGCAACACAAATCATTTTATGAACACAATATGAAACATCAATATGCTGCAGCAGAATTGTTTTCTACTTAAATAGATATATATTTTCTTTTTCTGTTTATTTTTTAATTACAATCCCTTATTTATAGAAAGTAACGGTCCATATAAAGGGATAAAAACATGGGTTGTTTATCGAAAATACAAATACAATTGTATATTAATTTAACAAAACAAAATAGTCTTTCAAATTATACAATATACAGCAAGTCTGTAGGAACCTGGAAAGGTGTGTGTGTGGGGGGTGGGTAAGGTGGGTGATGGGTAAGGTGGGGAGGCATGTGTCCCCACTGGGCCGTCTTTTTTTTTTACACGTTAATGTTGGCCATTTTAACCAAAGTCTGATATGGAGTTTGTACCCGATCCGTCAATGCCCGCTTCACTACCAAAGAACTGGCAAGCCAATTACAATAATGCAAATTTAATTATTATAATTATATTTATAAATAACAATTCTTCACAGTAACAAATAAATATTGTTCGTAATATTTCTTATTTAAGTATTAGCGTTTCGTAGATATAATTATCTTGTATTAATTAATACTACTCAAATTAATAAAACTACCAGAAACTCGCGTTATATTCAGATATATAGTATTTTACTACTGTTTTTCATGTTTTAAGTTACTCTCATTTCAGGGCATTACAGTGTGCATTGTGGAGAGCGCATGCGTTGTTTCTTTTACGACAGTAGTAGCACCAGTGCTTCCGGTATTTATAGTACTTCCTGTCATGAGCGCTGTATTTTCTGTGTCTGTTGTCGTTCAAGACTTTAAGGTAAACCCTATTCATATTTGTACATATATTCAAATACAATGATATATCACGTGCCTAATTTGAGATTTTTGTTGTGATTCCAAACGTGATTAAATTAATCGTGGATTATTAAAATAATTCAAAACCGAAATTTAAATTATTACAAGTAGTAACCAAATATATATATAATACATTTATTTTCCATCACTAATATATTAAATTTATTTTTGTTTATTTTTTTACAATAGTTTTAATTATTAGTTTGTTTAGTATATATATGTTAACCCTGAAATAGCATTCGGCAATGCCGTGGAGACTGCCACAGAGTTTTTCAGTTTCTACGGCACTTTTTTGCGGCGGACTAATTTTTAATTTTGTTTTGTCAAGGTGTATTTTTTTCTTATTATTAAAAATAAAGTACTCTTTACGCTAAAATTGCCGTGAAAAATGCCGTGGACACTATTTCTCCACAGCATTTATTTTGCCATGAACATTTTCTTAATTGCAGGGGTTGTATATGTATATATAAATCAAAACTCAGTGAGTAGAGCGTTCGCCTAAGGCATTTTGGTCATAGGATCGAAACCCCTCGGTGGAATCATTTCCTGATTGTTTTTCCCTATCCCAGTCAGTGTCTCATGACTGGTATATCAAAGGTTGAGTTACTTGCTGTCTAATGGTAAAATGTTTTGGCCAATTCCCTCTGATGACTAAAAATTACCAATTATTTGACATCCAACAGCTGATGATTAATACATTAATGTACTCTAGTGCTACTGATAAGTCCAGGAATCATACAATAGCAAACATTTTTTATTATTATTATAGAAAACACGCCTTGAAGAGCGAGTCAGATTTGAGACCTGTAGATGCTTGAAGAAGGCCGCCATTGGTGGCATATTTGTCGGTTTGGCGCCAGTAACTGCTGCGAGCGTTCTGTGGTTTTTTGACGTCATCAGCTGGCTTCAAGCCGTCTGCATGGCTGTTTCAGTTCTCGGTCTGGCCATCGTGTGGACACCGGCAGTACAGATCCAGATGGTCACAACAAGCAGAGGATTCAACTCATCCCCAAAGAGGGTCCAGATCTTCTACGGATTTCTGAGGATTGTTTTTATCGTTATCTTTATCTGCCTTGAAGTATTCCTTCGCTGCGATAAGGATACCACGATGAGAGACATGCTGAACCAGTTTGGTGAAAATTTCGATGGATTTCTGGCAAAGAAACTAATGATTCCACTGGTTATAAATATATGTCTTGGCGTGTTTGCGCATGGATTCACGTATCTTTCTTTAGCTTTCTGCCAACCAATTGCCGGGCTGGTTCTTCCATCTTTGTTTTCGACATTTTCTGCAATACTTCTCTGTGTCTGTGTATTTTCAAAACAGTACTATTTCGTTGATGAAGTTAGGGATTTTGGAGACATGATCCCGCTGTTAATTGCAGGTGGTATATTGGCTACAGCATGGGCTGTACCTTACATAATAAAGACATCAGTGCTTGTGAAGAAGCCAGGATCTCTATACATTCCATACGAAACACTATTTCTTTCATACGGCTGGAATAGCGTATTCTTTGACCAACATACATTATTATCCTATAATCACGAAGGATTTAATCGTGTGTTTGCCCATAAACAAGATTCTGCTAACCAAAGAAGTCGTATATATATCTGCACTACGATGTACAGAGAAGCTGATTACGAAATGGAGAGACTCTTATTTAGCCTGGAAGGTTTGTCCATCTCTTCAAAATTCACAATGTGTGATCTCGAGGCTCATATATTCATGGACAACGGAGTGAAGTTCAGAGAACTTCAGTCGTTCGCGCAACAGTTGATAGGACTCCTCGTTGAGAAGGTGAAACTTAGTTTGGATACTTCACGATGTTTGGAAACTCCTTATGGAGTTCAAATACGCTGGACGTTACCGGGTGGCATGCCTCTTTTCATTCATCTAAAGGATCCCGTCAAAGTAAAACCTAAAAAACGCTGGAGTCAATGTATGTATATTCATTATGTGATGAAATACCGTAAGTGCTTAAATGACGTCAAAACGATGTGTGGGAAGGTGTCTATGACAGCAGAGCCAGAAGCAAAATCTTGTGAAGATAAAGAAAAGCGTGGAGAATTTGAGCTGAAAGGATTGAAGGTTAGCATAGACAAGGAATTTCCAACATTCACAGATCTTGTCAAGAACTACCACTTGGCCCAGGACAGCGATGACCAAGGTTTTGCTTCTGTCGATGATTCCACCCCACCAATAAGCCACAGCAGCTCCCAGGCCAAACTCGACACCGATTCCTGCAAGGAAAGTACCGACTCTACATCTGATGAGCTCAGTGTCAGTGATAAGCCAAGTGGGGTGGTCAACAGAGGATTTCAACCAGACGAAAATGTGCACTGTATGAAGATGGTAAACAAACCACCTACCAGGAAAGGCAAAGGGAAAGGAAAAGGTAAAGATAGGGTTGAGAAAGGACTGGATGGAGAGAGTGATCCCTGGTCAAAGAGTAGATCTAGTGATTTGGAAGGAACCACTGTTGTGAATATGGAGACAGAGTATAACGATGATCACACGTATATTCTGGCTACAGATGCTGATATGGAATTCAAAGACGAGGCGGTGCTGGAGCTACTTCATCTGTGTAACAGCGACAATCGACTAGGTGGAGCTTGTGGAAGAACACATCCTATTGGAAAGCACTGCAGTTCCATTGTTTGGCATCAGATATTTGAATATGCCAAAGGTAAGAGTTTGATTATTTTCTTCCTCAGAGATAAATGAAATAATATCGTCAACTTCCTAATATTATTGAGTATATGCAAGTCGGTTTTTGTAACTGTTATATATGTTGAAACAGAAAAAGCCTATCACGAATTTGATTATTTAATATAAGCGAACTAACATCTCTAAACAGTATTCTGACCTTTATATATACATACATACACAAACACACAAGCAAACAAACAAACACACAAACATACACACAAGCAAGCACACACAAACAAACACACACACATACACACACAAGCAATCACACACAAACACACATACACGCACGCACGCACACGCACACACGAGCAAGCACACACGATCAAGCACACACAAACACATATACACAAGCAAGCACACACACACAAACACACATACACACACAAGCAAACAAACACACACACACAAACAAGCACACACGCACACACACACCTACACCTACATAATTATATGAATTGCAAAATTGCAAAAAAGACTAAAAAAAATTAGAGATGTTTAATATTAGGGACAGAGTAAGGTTTTTCGGTATAGTAACTAATTATTGAATAACCTTTCAGCAATTGTTTTTGAACTTGAACGAACGTTTTGCTACCAATATCAGTTTAGAAAGCATGATCCTGTTTTAAAAACGCATGTCAATTTAACAACTTAACAATTATCAATTTACAAACTTAATCTTGTGAGATTAACTCAAATTCATTACTTAGTTGTATTTTTTTTCATTGGATATTTTCAGATTTTTGGATGATCAAGAACGCCCAGAACGTGATTGGTTCAGTGATGTGTGCACCCGGATGTTTTAGCTTGTATCGCGCAAGCGCATTGAAGGAGGTCATGGATAAATACGCCAGTCCCACTAGAACACCGTTTACAGTATATGTGAAAGACACAGGTGACTTATGCTGTCAGGTTTTCTATTCTTAACACATTAAATATCTAACTCTATTTACAGTATATGTGAAAGACACAGGTGACTTATGCTGTCAGGTTTTCTATT
>JAULBS010108455.1:0-15329 GCA_032355785.1 Symmetromphalus regularis | reverse complement strand
TGCACGCACGCACGCACGCACGCACGCACACACTCACTCACTCACACACACACACATCATGATCCTTTAAGTGTAGTACCATTTTTTTAATTGCATTCGCAGATATGATATAGATGTTACCAGAATACATTTCAGTCTTATTATTTGTGACCATTTGTCAAGATGGGCGCCGATAAAATTTACTATAAAAAACATCCCAAGTACTAGCTAACATAAAATCATGATCTTGGTGCTTATTCTTATGTTTTCGTGGTCATGGAAACCAATACAATCATTACTTAGTTTAATAAACTATAATGTCGGCCTATTTTCAAGATCTCCATTCACAAAATTTAAAATCTCTAATATCTCAAGTATTAGTTGACATAGAATTATAATTTTTGTATCTGTTCTTGTTTTTATGGAATATAATTAAAAAAAAAACATTACTGAGCTTAAAACACTTATTTTTGGCCATTTTCTAAGATGGCAGCCCACACAAAATTCACATTCGATAATATCTCAATTATAAATCAATATAGAATAATGATATTGGTGTCTATTTAAAATATTTTTTATGGTTAAGAAATCCAATAAAACAATTATTTAGCTTAATATACCATTCCTTTATAATATAAAACAACAAATCCAAGATAACCGAGCAAACAACCGCTGTTTTCCTAGTGAATATCACTATCTCGCCTTTAAACACATTGTCCCACAGACCCTTGACATAATTAATTTCGAAACAAAGAATTAATTATAAATATAAACGTTTGATTTGTCCCTAGAAATACTGCATTCAAATACTTACATAACCACCGCATCTCGCTTGCTATCAATGGTTTAAAAATAATAATGCATTTTTGTGATGCATCAATAAATCGAGAAAAAATTACGGGTTTTTTCCGTTGAAGGTGTGACGTTTATGTATTTCGAGTCACGTGACGCCGTTATTTCAAAACTTCTGAATATTTTTGTATCTGCAAAACATTTCGTACCAATTTATTTCGCCTCATTTTTTTTTGGCCCTATTATTATTTTTTGACAAGGGGATGTTCCGTGTCCCCCACTTCCAGGAAGAGATTTTTGCCCTTGCCACTGATAATAATAATAATAATAATAAACCCAACCTATTACTGAAATATCAACATTTGTATTACATATAACTAGAGTTAAAAGTTTTAAACTGTGATCAGTTTTTCACATTTTTATAATTTTTGACGGAAAAATTCGATCATATGATTCTTTTAATTATATATTAGAAAAATGTACATTAATAATTGCATACATGATGTACGGACTCGTTAATACAAGACTATTTTAATAACACGCAACATTGGAGACAAAGTAAAACGCCAAAATATCACAAAGATTCTTCCATCTTGCATCGTATGCTCGGTCAATTCTGAATTGAAACGAATTCGTTCGGAATGTAAGCCGTTCTATCGGAACATTCCAGCAGCGGAAATGATTTCACCGAAAAAATACAATAATTTTTTAAATATGAAAAAAATCGATCGACTCTAAATGGAATTACCTCTACCATGGTTCAGTTAAAACGTCTTATGTGATATGAAAGCGAGATCTAGTATCCCAAATGCAAGTATTTTTGAACTTTCTACGAAGATATTTTAAAGAGAAATATTCATCTACTCCATGGTTAGCTTAACAATGCTTTGAACACCTGGGGACATATTATGTCTGGCATCTAATAGCCACAGAATAAACAATGTGCTGTCATGTAATTAAATACCCAATCGTTTCCTTTCAACTTAAGATTTTGTCTAACCATCACGTGGACTCTGTATTGTGTAGATATATAATTTTTGAAAATGATAACAGGAATCTTTTATATTCACTATCCTACAGACAGGATAGCACATTCCACGGCCTTTGGTGAACCAGTTGTGAATCACTGGCTGGAACGCAAAATAGCTCAAACTGCAAATGAAGCAACTGAGAAGGATCGACCCTACGACCGACAGCTTCACAGCCCGACACTCTACCCTTTGAACTACATCCCGCTCCACCTGGAGTGCAAATGTTTATGCGGTGATTTTCTTATAAATAATATACTCACGGAAAAAAAAACGCAATTTTTGTTTTGTTGGCAAATATTTGAAATGTTTTATGGGTTATTTCTTCATTGTTGATTAAGTTTTAACGACTGTTTATGTGTTATCACAGACGGCCTTTGGCTGTATAACATTCCTGATCCAAATCAATTGCGTATGTGCCCACTGAACTTGCGTTTGTTTTATCCTGTCTGTGGGACGGTGCATATAAAAGACCCCTTGCTGCTTATCGGAAAAGAGTAGCCTGTGAGGCGGCGGCGGGTTTCTTCTAAATACATATGTCAGAATGACCATATGATTGATGTCCAATAGCCGATGATAAGATAAAAATGAATGTGCTCGAGAGACGTCGTTAAATAAAACAAACTTTACTTTGCGTTTGTTTTTTCCGTCAGTATACAAAAGAGGCCATTTCTCCTTCTGCATGCATAAAGCACGGGACTGGCGTTCACCGAGTACAAAAGGCGATGAAGTAGCCTACAAGTTATGTTGTTTGAATAGCTTCTTCACTTGAACGAACTTCATCTTAAATCACCATTGTAGTTATCCATAGCCTCGTTATAGGATTGTAGTTATCCATAGCCACGTTATACTGAAAATTACAAATTAAAATATTTCTGCTATATAATGTGCAAAAAAATTTCAATGCGCTTTTGATCTTGATAAATAATTAACAATAAACGGGGGTGTGCTGCGCTATTTTCAATTTTGCATATATATCTAAGAGAATAACACAATAAGTTCTATTCAAGCATAAAAACACATCTGACTTGCTTTGTGTTATTACTAACGGTCCGGGACTCGACCTTAAATGCGAATATATAAATAATTAATATTCTGATGAAGTACAGAACGCAAGTTTTGCTTCAATGACAACAATGCACTATTTTGTGTCTCCTGCGTTAACCGTTAGTTGACGACAGATGGCGCAGCCGCGAGTTATCCATTGTGCAGCCAATGAGACCCCGGGTGGTGCTAATCACCGTCAAGGACAGGTGGTTCACCAGCAAGTGCCGCAGCCTGACTATTCTGATTGCACATTACGATAATATGAACGATCCTCAAGAAGATGAAATGCAAATAGCGGGAGATAAAGAAGCTTAAAACACCCATGAACCTGGCTTCTGCTGTAATTAAGAAAAAAAATCAAACACTGAGTGCAGACGTTATGTACTAACATAACAGTGGTTTCATTGTTGTTAATATGCGTACGAGGGCTCTATTAAAGCTCGTTAAAATAGAATGGTGTAGGCATTAATACTTATTACATTTAAATACATATACAGTTAAACTTGCTACAAAGAGAAGCATACGTAACAGCCCATGTTTATAAAAGTCAGTTTAAATATATCTTTTTGTAGTACAAATTCAGGTATTTCAACTTCATGTAGTACTGTAATTTATATATGTGTGTGTGTGTGCGTGCGCGCGAGTGTGTGTGTGTGTGTGTGTGTGTGTGCGCGCGCGCGTGCGTGTTTTGTTTGTTTGTTTGTTTGCTTGTTTCTTTGTTTCTTTGTTTGTGCTTTCATAGTATTTCATTCTGTATATAAAATAAATTAATTATATCCCTTCATATATTGCATATACAAGGCCACCTATTAAGAACATACATGTTAAATTGTCCAATTGGGTGGTTATTAAAGAGAGGTTTGACTTTACCTTCAAATATTTTCTTTGTATAACGGACATATTGGTTTTCAACCAGTTTACTGTTGTTTACAATTGCTATTGTAAAATCACAAAACAGGAAAAGGCACGTTAGTTGAAGTGATATTGCAGGGTGTCTAATAATTTAGTATATTTTATTAATAACCTACACATATATTTCTGAAATTAAGTTCTGATAACGTTTTAGTTTACGTTCTTATGAGGAATGCCACAGTAGTATCAGACAGAGGATTATCATACCAGCCATTTTGAATTTGAAAATGACGTCACAGGAAATGTGTAAAATGTACATATAACCATTAGCACAGTATTTAAAATAGTCGAGATCCCTACAAAAAGATATAGGAGGATATATTATATACAATTATATCTTAATACTTATTACGTCATTCCATAAAGTATCTTGTTTTGCCTGGTGTTTGTGTTTTGTCTTCTGAAATAATTTTGAAATTCTAAATGGCGAAAGTGACAATCATTATAAATAAGAATTTTTTTTTTTTTTAAATGGAGTGTGTTGTTATATTTATGTGGTTTATTACTAATATATGTTAAATGATTGAACAACCTATAATTATAATGTTAACAAAGTATTGTGCTGGTACTTGGTATGTTATAATTATGGTGAATGGCGTTTTGAAGTGACTGTACAACGAAAGACATCTTTAATTAACGAAACGACAGCACATTATTTAAACACTAGCTATTATTTTTCATGCATATGGTATTTAAATCTTTTACTATAAATTTTTACACCACAATATTTAATGTAGTGGTTGTGGATCACTGTACGAAACGTGGATGGGTCCACAAACCAGCACTTCACAATCAAGCACTTTTTATATACTAGTACATGAACACAAGAAGTTAAGTTCGTTTTATTGGCCCTGGTAGTGCAGTATTTACGCTATCGAACTCGCGGCTGGTAGGTACTTGGGTCAAAACTCAGCCGAGGCATAGGATTTTTAATTATTGTACCAACTCTAACCCAGAGTGAGTGTTTCGCAAGGCTCAGTGGGTAGGTGTGCACCACTTATACTGACCTGTTTGCTATAACGTTGCTATGATAACTACAATGCTATAACGTTGCTATGATAACTACAATGCTATAACGTTGCTATGATAACTACAATACTATAACGTGGCTGTGATAACTACAATGCTATAACGTTGCTATGATAACTACAATGCTATAACGTGGCTGTGATAACTACAATGCTATAACGTGGCTGTGATAACTACAATGCTATAACGTGGCTATGATAACTACAATGCTATAACGTGGCTATGATAACTACAATGCTATAACGTGGCTATGATAACTACAATGGTGATTTAAGAAGAAACTCGTTCAAGTGAAGACGCTATTGAAACACTATAACTTGTAGGCAACTTCATCGCTTTTTGTACTCGGTGAACGCCGTCCCGTGTTTTATGCATGTGGGATGAGAAATGGCCTCTTTTGTATACCGACTGATTTGGATTATCAAAAGCCATGGTTTATGTAGCGGCAGTGGGTTTCGTCTCTCCTACTACCACTAACTTCTCTCTTAGACAGACAGTACAGGAAACCGAAGTGTGTGCCCAGGACATCGTGCTTAAAACTTAATTGGATATAAGCACGAAAATAAGTATAACCAACCCGTTTTTCATATACAGTATGTGGGAACGAACGCTTATTAGAATACAGATTCTATTCACTCATCTCACACAGGGGTGTATCTAAGAGGGGGTACTAGGTGCAACTGCTGCCCTGCAGTCGCCTCGTCCCAGTGAATAGGCATTAAAAATTTAACATTAATCATGTTCTGAGATGTTATAAAATTAACATACCTTTCATTTCAAAACTAATTTTAAAAATGATAATAGTACATTAAATTTGTTTGTGATTCATACATACATCCAAAGGCGGACACACATAATGAACTGACCTGTGGGTGGAATCGAGGGGGAGGGAGGCACACAGTATTTTATATTATTCTAACCCAAACCTGACTAAGTAAATGCATATAAGACTAAGAATTGCCAAGATGCACGTGTCCCCTCTACTTCGCTTGGATCTCCTCACCCCTGTAATCCAACAAACGATAAAAAAATAAAATGAGGTAAGTTCACAACTCTTTATTTCATCAAACATACAATATCAATATAGAAGTATATAAACAGCGACATCTTTGTGTTATTGCAATTCTATAAAACATAGTAATAAAATAAAATAGTTTTAGTTTTAAAGCACAATACTGGCACATCTGTGTGGACTTCTGGACGATCATATTGAAATATAACATACATCAACACTAGTAACCTTAACACTAAAGAATCAACATTTGAGACCGAAGTACAAAAGATAGATTTAAATATTTGGTTTAGGCACAACGATATCGGTACACGGGGAAAAAAGAGGCACTTGTTTTCAAAACTATATTCTCCGGAATAAATATATATATATTAATCTTAAATAAATAATTAAAATAATGCCATAGAAACGATACTTTTGTATTGTATATACTAAATACTGTATTGGAATGTTGTCATTCAAACGAAGTTATTGCACGATAATAAGTACATTTTGATAACATGTGTTATAAGCATTGCAGGGCAAATAAAAATAACTATTGCACAAAATAAATAAATAAATATTGCACAGAAAATAGAAATAAACTTAAAATATACATAATCTATAAGCTAAGCTCTTAATATATTTTGTAAATCTAAAGTAAATAATTAAATAAATAAACATAATTTATTTAGTAATCTCGAACCGGTAACTTAAAACTGTAACTCATATGACTTAGACACACGCGAGTTCCGGTAAAAGGATATGCGCGGAAATATGGCACAATATAATAAATATACCGTTTTAAAACATAGAAATATTAAACAAATAATAAACAAACAAATAAATAAATAGTATACATAAATTTAGGTAAACATAAATTAAAGTAAAATAATACTGAATAAATAAAATAAATGTTTCACAGGTTTGATATGAAAGTTCAGATGGAAAGAACTCTTTTATAACTAATTATTAAAGATGAAATAATACATAGTGATAAAAATTACTCTGAAATTATAGTGATTAAAAGGTTAAGTTTACTTGATTACGAACCTAAATGATTACAATATATTTTAAAACACCGACCACGCATCGCACTTGTATCGGCTATTGGGGTTGTAGATTTAAAAAGTCAAAAAACATTGTATTCTGTTAAGTCCAAACTTTTAAGTTTAAACCTTGAATTTAGAATTATATTTTTATTCGCAATGATTGAACCAGATACAATAAAACTTTAAACACCACACTCGATATTCAAAATTAAGAGAATAAACTTAAACTGCATACAAATTGAATTCAGTTTGAGTCCATGCTGTTAAGTCTGAGTTAAGAGTCCAGTCTTTAAAGTTTTACAATTTACTGTTTTATAAGTACGAAAAAATTTAGTTCATTAAAATAATCTTTATATTAAAACAATATCAGTGTTCATTATTTTAGTCCATTATATCATCTGAAATTTATAACAAACCTGTTATTTGATATTATGCTGTAAAATAAACTAAATCTGATAAACAGAAAACTAACTAAATAAAATAAATAATTTTACTTTATGTTTTGAAAAGGCACGATCGATTTGCGTTTTAAGCCCACAACATCTGGGCTCCGACGGAATGTGAACTGTGCATATGGATATGACTAATAAGCGATTCATTCAATTAACCGTGGCGCGATTGAATCGATAACGTTATCACAACGCGTACACAGAACACTTTGTTGACAGGAGTAATACATAGTATAATACAACCTACTGTTTGTAATCTCTCAATTTGATATGTTTGTTAAGTGCCAGAACAAAAAAACAGCACTGCACCTGGAAATACCTGGAAATAAAGCACGTGACTGCACAAGAAAATCCCATGCATCAGCGCGTATTACAAAACATGATAATCAACATGGTAACTATAACGTTTCAGTCTTCACGAACACGCTGGCAACACTAATGTTTCAGTGTGACACAAACTGACAACAATGTAATGTTTCAATGTGGCACAAACTGGCAACAATGTAATGTTTCAATGTGGCACAAACTGGCAACAATGTAATGTTTCAATTTGATACAAACAGGCAACACTGTAATATTTTAATCTGGCACAAACAGCAACACAAATGAGTTCTGGACAGGTTCTTTAAAAATATTTATATATGCCATTCTCTAGTCACATTAAAATTGTTTTTATTCTCACTTCAACAGGGTCTTGATACCGGGAGTTGTAAAAGGATAACTTGTCTGTTTTCCGATGGGTGACATTTGTTAATGTGTCTTGTGAGACCCGGGGAACTGTAGAAGGTGCTCGAGCAGTATTTGCACGTGTAGACGTCCTTGTTGTGCGTGCGCACGTGCTTATCTAACACACTTTTGTTGGGGAATGTTACACTGCAGACCGTGCAAGCTAGTTCTTTGTTTACACTACTATGTTGAGCTTCATGCTTTGCACGTGCAGTCTCGCTCAAGAACATCTTTGAACAGAACTGACATGGTAACGGTATTTCACTCGTGTGACTCATGATATGCTTTCTCAAATAGGCAAGTCGCCGGAACTTTTTACCACATGTTTCGCAATGATATTGTCCGTCCTCATTTGGTGGCACTTTGTTCTCTGCTGCGGAAGGCGACAATGGTGTTACCAGTTTTGCCTCACCGTTCTGCATCCTTGTATTATCCAGCGAATTAATATTGTTGATTTCGTTTTGTTCCTTTGCATTCTGGCCTGCAGGTAGAATTTTAGCAGGAACTGAAGGTTTGTTACCTGGTGGTTGTTTCGGCTTGTGCCACCGTCTGTGGGAAGCGAGATTAGCGGGACAGTTGAAAACTTTGTCACACTCGGGACATCTATATTCCACGTGCACGATACGTGAGCAGCGGTGTTGCGCGAGCTGAAAAGCGTCCTCGTAGATTTCCTTACAGAGTTGGCAGACGTAATCCCCGATCTTATTCTCAATTTTCTCCAGTTCTGCCCGAGCTTCTGGCGTCACTTCGACAATGTTATAAACCGGCTCTATATCTCCACAAACAATCCGTGCCCCGTCATCTTCGCTGTCTGAAAAATCTTTGATGATGGTACCAGACACTGGAGATGTTTTGTCAATATCAAAGTTAATTTTCCTCGCAGCTTTTGGCTTTTTTGTCGACAATGTCTTTTTTTCAAGTTCCACACTACCTCGTTTGCGGGGGGAATTAGGCGTTGAACTTCTGGATAGGTTTAAATTATCTGAAACTTGTGGAACTTTTAGTGGAGAATTATCAGTACACAGACTTAGACGATCAAACGCCGTGAAGTACAACGGTGACGACTGAGAATGGGAGCCGTTGTGGAGGATGTTGGGACTCCCGGCTGCAATATTGTTGTTGTTATATCTGTCCAAAGTGGCATATCTTTCACTATCACGGAATGTTAACGAAATAGGACTGGCGGAATATCCCGAGTCTGGGGAACCGAAGCTGGTGTAAACGAATTCATGTTCGGATCCACTGTCTGAGAGTCTGTCATCATCCGAATGACGCTTCTCCCTGTAAGAATAGGCGCTGGTTCTGGATCTTTTCACGAGGAACCCTCTTGGCATGGTGTCCCGCACACAGACTCGGGATAAATTCAACAGTTAAGGCACTGATCAAAGGCACTTTGGCTGGTCACACTAGGACGAAAGTTGACAAGTTTTTTTTTACTTAATACAAAAAATATACAGTTACGAAAATAATCGAAAAAAGGTCGGGATCGAACCAAAAGGAAGCATTTGTTGTAATTTCCTCCAATAATAATAAAACTCACAAACTTCTAAAATAAAAGATAGTCCAACGAAAATAGTCACAAAGCCACAGTGTTATAGCTTGTATCGAAATGAGAGCTATGTTCTTCCTTCTAAAGTTTAGTACGATCCGACTTGAAAATCGACTATCGAGTGTTTTTATAGGCTGGCATTCCCTGGCACTCTGCTCATTCATATGTATGCGGCGCGTGCCCGACTCCTCCTTTCTCAACGCTGATGCGCAGCCTACAGACGAGAGGCTCTTTGTTTCCCGCGCTTTGGACGAGATTTCCAATTGCCTGTTATTCGTAGACGATATCGTAAACCGGAGCGCTGATTTTCTACAGATTGAATATGGGATATCTCCGGCAAGTTTGCCAGTCAATAGAAACGAATCGGACAAATGAGAGTTAGTTACGTAGAATGAACAACTTCAAAGTGTCCCGACTTGACGACAAAAGCAGACGCGTGTTTTGTAGAATGCGGGTTGTTAAAAATAGATGAATATTACAACCACTGACAAAGGCTCTTTCACCGTTAGCTGCTGTAACTCGTTCACAGTTTCTAATTAAACGAGGAATGGAACGCATACCCATACTGAGTCCTCTGCTTATAATAACCAGATAATAATACACGTTGTAACTCCAATCTGCTTGATTAATTACAATTAACATGCTTTAGCTGTGACTGTTGAGGGACATCGTTACATTATTAAATGACATTATCTGTTATAATGCCCATCGTTTGTTTGATGTTGCGGCCGGCGAAATAGCAATAAAATAAATAGTTTGACAAACCAATTGTAATATTAACTAGCCACTTTGGTTTTCTAAAACAGGTTTATATTTGAGCATTTAATTTAGATTTGCTACCTATTACTGAATTGATTTCTTGCAAAATCCGTTGCTTGAGTTTATTGTTTATTCTCTCGTAATCTTCGGGGATTAACAGATATTGAATCAAAGAGCGTAATTCGTTTAGTTGTTCCGTTTTATATTAACTAATTTGTAATGAATTGGTTATTACTTAATAAAGTGTGATGGTCAGTTTGATTGTCAGCTATATTTCGTTAGTGGTCATTTGAGCTGAACACTAATCTATCACTTTAATGAATGATTTGTATTATTAGTGTGTGGCAATTAATAGAGAAATTAACAAACTGCTAGTGAGCAAAATTATCAACTGTCACTATTAAGTTTATTTACAATTATATTTTAATATTTTTAAAAAGTAATAATTGCAGATTCATAACAATTGTATATATCTGAAATACTGAAAGAAATTAGAAAAATATAGTTATTATACATGTAGACACAGTTACGTAAAATAATTAATTTCAACAGATTTAGGTACACGCGACTTTCTCCTACCTCACCTCATCCTTATTCTTTTAAAGAAAATCTGATGTTTCAGAACTTGTTGAATTGTGTTTGCCCTAAAATAAACTAACCCATTTAAAACTTTTGTAATATATTTGATAATAATTTAATATAATTTTTGATTTCTGTGATACAGAGACAAACATTTTTATTAAATTCACAAAGACGTAAATGAATTATGTTTTAAAAATAATTTTAAATTTTAAAATTTTAATTTTATTTATATATGCACCGTCGTATGTATAAATAAGTAATGTATTAAAATTATTTTTGTTGATCTTGGTTAGTTCTTTTTTCTTTCTTTGTTTAATTTGCTTCTTCCTGTGATATAAGATATATATATGTAAATAGTTGCTCGAAAGTCATTGATTATAAAAAAAATAACATATTAGCTTTGAATTATGTATTTATCACTGGCTTAGCATGGTGTGTGCGGGTGTGTATGGGTGTGGTGTTCTGTAGCCATTTCCATCCCAAACGGAGGTATTTGTTTCACGATTATAGCTGTAATACCTTATCCTCATTTAGTTTATAAAACATAAAATATTGGGTTCCCACTACCACACTATAACAATTCTTACTTCACCGGTAATATTTATTAAAATAAATGTATGAAAACAATATATTTAATTTATTTATATTAGAAACAAAACAAAACAAATATATTAAAACATGTATTTCTAATTTAAATAGATCTAGAAAAGCAATAAATCTTAATTCTTATAAGCGATGCAGGTTTGCGAATATATCAAATATCGCCATGAATGTATTCGAGTTTATTTGTGTACGGTTTCTGTGTGCGTGTGAATATGTAAACCCAGTGATCTCTCCTGGTACGATTGCCCGACTCATTATGCGTTGATCAAACATGTTTTTTTTGTCAATTCATAAAGGGCTTCTCGGCACACGTCGGCGCGTGCTCTCATTTACATACAGGTGCTTGGTGTGGTGATTTATTGGCAGGTGTACGGTCTCAATCTATAGTATTTGAATTTTTACTCTAAAAATTGAACATTTTATGGTTTGGTGATTTTCTTCTTCTTTACGATTTTGAAAAAAAAGGAAGAAAGCTATCATAAAATTTAAAGTTGGGCGGATATTTCAAATATTTTGGATAGGTATATAAAATATTTTTCAACGACTCCCTAACACAATATAATATTTCAGTGTTAAAATTGAAATATTTTTATATTTATGGGTGAGGGTATTGTGGGTATTGTAGTGGAATAAAAAAAAAATAACAATTCGTTTTATAAAGTAGTTAGATGATTTTAATTTTGAGAAGAAAACTTAAGCATGTTGAAAGTAAACCCATTTCAGTTTAAATAGATTATATTAGTCTTTTAAACATTGAGTTGTATTACAGGATATTCAAATAAAATGTTTCTATATATTTAAAATGAATATAAATTTAAGAGCATAATATAACACAATTTACTGCTAAATCATTTTGTTATGTCTACAACCTATAATACCATTTAACTGATAGCAATTATTATTTAGGTTTTTTAAAAACTTTTTAATACATAATTCATAATTACAGTTTTAAATAAAATTTATTTATTTTAAAGATATGCTGATTATTTTCGTTTCAAAAAGATAATGAATTACAGTTTAATATTTTTATTTTTGCATGCCGATTTTCTTTGTGCCTATAAGTTAATCATGAAATTACTTTTAGTATTTATTGTACAAAAGAAAATTTAATTTATCACCTTTAGTGATATATCAATGATATTTTGTTGTTTGGTTACACATTAAACTTAATGTTAAACGATAGTTGATTTATACAAAATATTATTACTTAATTGAGACATTTTTTAATTTTATGCTTCAACAATTGAACTTTTTTTTTTTAAATTGTATTTACAAAAACTTGCTTCAGAAAACAATTTCATAAAACTTGAAAGATATTTTAAAATGGAATAAAGTACAGTTTATACATGTTTATAAATTATTGTATATTAGAAATAGTTCCATTTCGCACTCAGTATCCAGAGCAAAATAAGCTAAATTTTCATGAAAACTGGTATCATAAGTTTTGACATTAATTCATGACTGACAGTCTTGTTAAAATATCTAACATTCTCTCTAATTATTACCATTTAGCTGATAGCAATGTGTAGTTTTTATTTATTTCGTGAAGTTTTCTATTTTTATTAAAATCCAACAAGGTGCGTGACTGCGCCTTAAACAAGAACTGCATGCATAATTTAAATTCACTGACCGTACGTATAGTAAAAACTAGTCATTTTTTACTGTTAGATTTTTTTACTGTTAAAAGCATAATAATTTTTAACTTGAGAATGCAATCGTTGGTATATCACGTGTGTTTCTCTTTATTCTGGGTAAAACGAACGTTAACCTATCGAGAAAACTCCCTACCAAAACACCTCCTGCTTAAAATTCCCTTTGATCAAAACATCTCGTTATTCTGGTATTTTAATAGCCAGTAGCGGATTTAGGGGGCAAAGGCCCAGGTACCCTAAATTTTGCGATTTAAATAACATTAAAAAATGTATTAAAATGTTTATTAACTTTTAGAAATCAGAAGATTCTTTATGGTCCCCCTACATGGATTTTCTGGATCCGCCACTGACAGCTTTCTCAACAATCACTTTACACTTAACAGCTAAGCCACGTGTCTCTAAACCAGAACCAATGCCTTTAATGGCGTGAGAGAAATGTTTGAATAATTTCGTTCAAGGCGTGACTTCAGCCTTCTTCATTACGGAGCTAATATGCATCATTGTCAGCGAGGTGGCGTCAAACAGTTTGGAATCTACCTGGTTTTGTGCAAAAACAATTGGAGGAAAAAGTCTTGTTGAAAGTGAACTATTGACAGAGTGCCCATTAGTGTCCTTGTACTTACTTCACGACGACGTATTCATTAAACAAAGCAAATCGTGATATCTTGGCTCGCATCTCGCTGATGAGCGGAAACGTATCAATGAACATGACACCGCGCTACCTGGAATTTCCTAACATAGCATTGCACGAACACTGTAATAATGCAAATTATTTACACTGGCTTTCTGCGTTCTCTAGGTATCGGATTTTCGCGCGCAAATGGAGTTATTTTCGTTAGAATACGACTAATTCCGGAAATACACGCTTAATTACCGCGGGCAGATGTTTGAGGTCCGTTAGAATTACGTAATCTGGTGCGATGGCTTAGAGTGGACATGCTACACACATCCTAACTATCGAACGGCAAATTGGGATTTTATCAAACATTTATATAACAGTTTGCGGTTTATTGCAGATCAAAGAAAATACCGACAATGTCTATTGAAATTAACGGTAACCCATTTTTGGAATTATCGCTGTCTCGGATGTTGGGAAATAACAAAATTTCATTTATTTTTCAAGAATAGCAGGTGGCGGCTATGTTTGGCGCCATCAGTTTCTCTCAAGTGAGAGAAAAGGTGGAGATTATCTTCAGAATGCGTTGCGTGGGTAATCTAGTGTTTGTAACGCCACGTCGGGTGGTTACACAAGTATGCGAGGTTTGGCGACGACGTTATAACGGCATGCATCACGTTGACCATGTTTGTACATTGTACCGTGGGAACACTGCTGTTGTGAGAAATAACACTAGGGATAACATTTAAATATTTCCCAATAAATCCTCAAACCGTTGAACATAGGGGAAGCTTTTGTCATGCACCCGTTCACAATGGAAGACAGGCGCGTGCCGTGAACCGAACTGCGCATGTCTCGTATAGTCAGAGCTAACCTTTTTTTGTAGTTTTTCTTTGTCGGGTATGACGAATTTCCTTCGTTTCAGTCCTTTGTCGTGCCTAAAGGCTCTTGTTACATTGCGACGTGTTCGAATAAGATAGATTTTTCAAGTGATGTGTAAAGTTGAAACATGCCTTCATTGCATGAAACTGTAATCGCTCCGTGGATTTCATGATCCGCTCTATTTGATGCTGGCTCGTTTCATTAAACTAATGATGTTTACGTGTTACGAGTATTCTGTTACTTATATGGATTCAACAGTTTCGGGAGCGATTATAGAATCTGTCCGCCACTCTCCAAGTGTCTAAAAAGGGATTTTTTTTGGTGGGGATTCTTAAAAAAAGTGGGGCATGGTTTTTTGTGGGGAAAAGAAAGAAAGAAATTTTTTAAAATTATATTGAAAACAAAAATTATAACATAACTAACCCTAACCAAATCTAACCCTAAAACTGACTCTAACCAAACCTAACCCTAAAAATGACCCTAACCAAACCTAACCCTAACCAAACCCTAACTCAAACCGTAAAACTGACTCTAACCGTAAAACTGTCCCTAACCAAACCTAACCCTAAACCTAACCCTAAAATTGACCCCAACCTAACCCTAAAACTGACCCTAACCAAACCTAATCCTAAAACTGACCCTAACCTAACCCTAAAATTTAACCAAACCCTAAAGCTAACC
>JAULBS010108444.1:0-15330 GCA_032355785.1 Symmetromphalus regularis | reverse complement strand
TTTTATGTATTTTAGCTTGATTTCAGGTTCAAATATTGGGCATATATTTCTATGTTGAGTAAATATAATAATGTCAGTTATCAATGTCAGATATATAAAATTATAAAAAAGCGATTTATGGGGGGGGGGGTGTCTGTCGAACCCCTCATCGACCCCCTCCCATCCATGTACGCCCATGTTATAGAAGTCCCTTACTGCTAATCGAAAAGATTAGCATATGTGGCAATCCAGGTTTCCTCAAAAGACGCAAATAAACATATGTCGGACACGTAATAAACACTAAATAAGCTATGTGCTGGGGTGTCGCTAAACAAACAATTTTCCTTTTCTTTCGTGGATTAAAATGATGTAAATGTATAGGAAAATATCCTATATGTGTATAATGAAGATTTATAAATACAGTTGTTCATTCGGTACGAACTTAGGGTTTTAAAGATTTATATTTTTTAAATTTTTTTAAAAATCACTTTGGTATGTCGAATTGATAGACATATGTTAGCATACTGCATGTTAAATGTGGCGGTATATATTTGACCTGCGTTGACCTAAGCAGGTCAAGATGGAGGTTAAGTACGTTTTAATGGGCTTGGTGTGAGGAAAGGATGTTACGCGAGGGTAGTATACTATAACTTTCATTTTCAACTTTACATAGCTGACGTCAGGTCAAACTGAGGTCACTGGTGTACACTGTTCTATAGTTTTCACGGTCATTCACGATACTGCAACCCCTGAAATTGTTCACGGCTATCGGCAATGACGTGGAGTTTTTCATTCACCTCGGCACTATTTTGCCATGGATAATATTTTTTTCAAGGTCTATTTTTATGTAAAAATAAACTTTTACAGTAAAATTGCCGTAGAAGATGTCGTAGACACTATTTTTCCGCAGCATTTATTTTTCCGTTGACATTTTCTTAATTGCAGGGATTGTACTGCACGTATTTCCTTTGGATTCTGTTTAACAGAGATATGAGTTTTTGAGCATAACATGTTTTGCCTTACTGGAAAGTCAAACGATCACCTTTCATACAATCGGGTGATTCTATTACGTGATCCCAATGGCAAAAGTGTCATCTTCAAAATCGCACTACAAGTTCAACACATGGCAGATTTCAATTAACCCACTGGAGCGGGATGTGGCTCAAATAGTAGAGTTTACTCATGTGAAGCTGTCGGTCGTCGGATCGATCCTTCTCAGTGGACCATTTGCAATTTGGGCTATTTTCCGTTCCAACCAATGGTCCACAACTGGTTCATTAAAGTCCGTGGTATGTGCTGTCCTGTCTGTGGGAAAGTGCATATAAAAGACTCCTTAAGACATGGGGCCCGGGGGGGAGGAGGGGGCGTACCCGAATCAACATGGACGGGGACACGTTTCAAAATCTTGCCCTGCCCTGCCCTGCATTTATAGGAAAGAGTGGTAAATGAAGCGGTAGCGAATTTACTCTAAATAAATATGTCAGAATGACCATATGTTTGACGTCGAATACCTGATGATAAGATTCAAATTTATGTGCTCCCAAGTGTTATTTTCAAAATCGTATTATAACACATAGCAGATTTCAAGGAACGTACATTTATATGTAAATTTGTTTAGTCCTGCGTTCATGGACCACTGTTAAATATTAAAACGGTAAAGTAACCAGGTGTTGACGAAAGAGGACAATATCCTGCCCCTTTAGAAGAAACATAAATATAGCCGTTAACACTTTCGTTATGGACGGAAAAACGCGTAAACATAGATGTTGTAATATATATGACAACTCTGCTTTAAATCGTAAAAATCTAATAGGCTGTCATGCGGAATTAACATGGTTAATTTTTCCGAATGTATGCAACGAACTACGGTTATAACGAACCAATGTTCCAGGTGCTTTGTTCGTTATAAGTATTTGATTGTATCTTAATACCATTGTGCCCAAGGTGTGTATGTAGGAACTGAGGTGTGTATGTAGGAACTGAGGTGTGTATGTAGGAACTGAGGTGTGTCTTAATGTCTTTCTTTCACTGAATGAGTGCACCGGAAGGTCGAATGAGTAGGTGTGTACTACTTGTTCCTACCAGTGGTTCAAAACTGGTCTAACGAAGGCTGTCTTATGTTATTACGACTCTGGGAAAGTTCATGTGAAGCCTTTGTGTAATGCTGCTTATCAATATAGAAAGAAGAAAAAGAAAAGTAGGCGCATTGTCTGGTGGAAACGAGTTTCCTTTCTCATTCTAGCATTAACCTTAGTTATGGGAGCGGGGTGTAGCTCAAGCGGTAGGTGTCCGCCTGTGAAGCGGTCGGTTATCGGATCGATCCTTCTCAGTAAACCCATTTGCAGTGTGGACTATTTTCCGTTCCAACCAGTGGTCCACAACTGGTTCATCAAAGACTGTGGTATGTGCTGTCCTGTCTGTGGGACAGTGCATATAAAAGATACCTTGCTGCTTATCGAAAAGAGTAGCCAATATGGTAGCAACAGGTTTCCTCTAAAACGTGTCAGAATGACCATGTGATTGACATCCAATAGCCGATGATAAGATAAAAATCAATGTGCTCTAGAGGCGTCGTTAAATAAAATAACTTTTAAATATGTAGATCTATCCATACACACATATGATTGCAATGAAGCTGTATTAAAATGTATTAAGTTAACTGGTATTAACTTAAAATTACTGGCCCATATTGTTCCAGTTGCATTAATCATTTTAAATATTTGTCGAATTCTAAACCTTTACCTCAATATCCAGTGGCATTGTTACTTTTGTTTTGTGCTCATATATCTTACTACATTTACTTTTAAGCGTTTCCACAACTAACATACTTAGCATGGTGTTGGTTGAACCTGAATTGGTTATGACCCTGCTGATGGACTCAAAGAAATTCTTAGTGCCAAGATAAGACAGAATTGTGATGATGTTCAGGAAGCAATTTGCTTTCTTCTGTCAAATGCAGCCTGTTTTGTTTGGGGCTGCCTTCATACTAGCCCTGCTTATCAGGCATTCCCAGTCACTCCAGCACTGATGGCTGTTTGATTAGACCACAAGCCGCATGTAATCATGTGGTCTGTCCTCAGCTTCAACTGATGCACCTTCTTCGTGTTACATAATGGAGAGTGTACGAGGAAGTGTGGATTCGTGAAAAATAAATCACGAGCGCCATAGGGGCAAGTGAAATATTATTCACGGATTCACACTTTTGAGTGCATTCTCCTACTTAATCCATTACTTGCTAAATATAATGTTCGGTACAAAATATATTTTTATTACATATGATATGTCACTTCCGCTTTGGTTAAAACTCTTATGAATTTTGAGAAAATAATAAATCAAATATGACATAACCCAGTCAGGTCTCAACAACAGAACATCACGTGCAATGTAAGACATATTTAAATTTCGATGGTTACGCTGCTTTTTATACTAAAATGTTGATTCATCTGTAACAAATCGATTAGTCAAGATGGATAAATAGTTGGTCGAGCTGGTAGGTTGAGTCAATCCAGTAGCTGTGGGTTCAAACACAGGTAAGTTAAATACTTATTTGTGAATTGTAATATGATGTGTATGAATGATGTAATAGATGTGTTTGTGAACTTAGAAGATAGTATCAGAAAAAAGAAGAAGTTTTATCACTAATAATCCCTATTTAGATTGATGAAATACGTCATTAATATTCATGACTGAGGAAAATCCTGAAATCTTTCCTCGCCACAGCTTTCAGCACTTGCTGCACGTGCATTCTCTGCATGTTACAACATTTGCGTTCATTGGTCTCCCAAGTGTAGACTTGTGAAAAATAATCAGCAGTTAACACAATAGTGTGACGTCACTACAGTGGATTAAGTCATCTGAATAGCTCATCATACCATGGACAGAGATAAAAATAAAATAATAAAAAATCCACATACCTAAGGATCTAGTCGCCTAGGTTATCAGTCCCCACAAAAAAAATACTATTGGTTGGTACCATGTGAGTAACATATGTCATTTTTATTAACATAATTATGATAATATATCGCTGATTGTATATATTGATAAATAAATGAAATTAGAATCTTAGATAGATGCGTTTTTTTGGAAGAAAACTAAAATAAACCTGCTGACATGAGGGACTAGTGCTAGTTCTGTATTTACTCAACCCTTGTGATTTCTACTCATTTGGGGCAGGTGTTAATGGAAGTGTTGTACATGTATCAAGAATTGGATTATGTTATTGATGATTATGATGATAGTAATGATAAAGTTGATGAAGAGAACGATGATGATGGAAATGATGATTTATGAAAAAATGGATCTTGTCACTCATGATGATAATGATGATGATAATGAAGATGATGAATATGATTAGGAGGTGGTAGATGATGATGATGATAATGATAGTTGATGACTCTTTAGAGGAGAAGGATGATGATGAAAAAGATTGTGTATGAAAAAATGGATCTTGTCACTCATGATGATAATGATGATGATGAGGAAGATGATGAATATGATTAGGAGGTGGTAGATGATGATGATGATGATGATAATGATAGTTGATGACTCTTCAGAGGAGAAGGATGATGATAAAAATGATGATGTATCAAAAACTGAATCATCACTCATGATGATGATGGGAATGAAGAAGATGATAACTATGTTGAGGAGGTGGTAGATGATGATGATGATGAAAATGATGATGAAGACAGGACGGTACATACCACTGCAATCGTTTAGGAATGGGAAATTTAAAAAAAAGTTATACTGTTAGACTTTATTTGGTTTGTTTTGTTTAATAACACCACTAGAGCACATTGATTTATTAATCATCTACTAAATATCGGCTACTGGATATCAAACATTTGGTTATTTTGACATATCGTCATGAGTGAGCCAGCCTCCAATGGGTTTTGAACCACTGTCTACAGCTAGAGAAAATAAAGTAAAGTTTGTTTTATTTAATGATGCCTCTAGAGCACATTGATTTTTATCTTATCTTAGGCTATTGGACGTCATACATACAATGTATGGTCATTCTGACATGTCTTTTAGAGGAAATCCACTGCCACCACATGGGCTACTCCTTCTGATAAGCAGCAAAGGATCATTTATATGCACCGTCCCACAGACAGGACAGCACATACCACGGCTGTTGATAAACTAGTTGTGGACCACCGTTTGAGCTAGATTCCACTCCCTACAGCTAGAGAGTTCGATATTCTACCACTTGACCACCAAGGCTCAGAACTCTTATTGAATTTTGACTCTAAACTGGTGTGACCATTTCTCTTAACCATGTGTTTTTAAACACGGTGTTTAACACCCAATATTCTATAACAAAACAACATGTAATGTTAAACAAACCTTTCTTTCCTTTTTTTTCTCAAGATTGAACATATAAGATTGTGTTTGTAGTGAGATAACCTTCAACTCCAATTAAAACTCACAAATTCACACAACTTGTTGAAGTCAAATGTATTTATTTTGTACTCGAATAATTGTATCTGTTATGAGAACAGACATGACGATACTTTATGGACGGATTGGTTTGCTCTGGTGGTGTTAGCCATTTGTCTTATTGGGACTCGAAAAGGAAAGGAATGTTTGTATAACCACACACCAGCTTGTTATTTAATTAGATGCCACATGTGAGCCTCGGTGGTCTGGCGGTAGAATGTCGCACTCTCAAGCAGATGACAGTGGTTCAAAACCCATTGGAGGCTGACTCACACTTAAAAGTGTTAAATTTTTTGAAAGTTTGACATCCAATAGCCAATAATTAATAAATCAATGTGCTCTAGTGGTGTCGTTAAACAAAACAAAACAAAAAATAATAATAATAATAAAAATTATAATTAAGTCATAATAAAAATTAGAAATAGTTTTCTAAATCATTATTGCAGGTTTTTAGAGTATTTATGATACAGATGTTTCATTGATGTTTTTTTTTCAATTCCAATATTTACAAAATATCAACCCAACAAACCAAAAAAAATAAAAAATTGGTACCACATGGTCATCTATTAAAGTTATTCAATTTGTTTCATTCTTGGAAGTGTTTATCTTTAAACTTTCAATTATTCAGTTTTATTTTGTTAAGTTTGGTAGTAATAAGGGCAAGTTTATTTTTGTGGACTTCAGTGGAGTAATTATTTATTTAATTTTTTTTTTGTTTACCAACACTACTAGAGCATATTGATTTATTAGTCATCAGCTATTTACAAGACAAGAACATTCAACAATTTTAACACATAGTCACCTTTAAGCCAGCCTCTGACAGGGTTTGAACTATTGTCTTCAGCTTGAGAATCCAATGTCCAGGATTAGACAAGTCAGTGTATCTTCTACAACATCCATTAATTCACCAATACAACCCCGACATTGCTATTTGGTCTAGGATAATAAAACTTCTTTTTTTTTAAAGAAATAAAGAAAAGAAATATTAAAATATTTTGCCTAATTAACTGTGGACTGTATCACATGTGTAGAGAATATATTTTATCACGTCATGACTGTAGTAAAATTTAAATAATAACTGACTAAAATGGAATTTTAATCTTATACCATTTCAGCCAAAATGCTAAAATTATAGGATCCATAAAATGATTAAAAAAAAAAAAAAAAAATAGTTTTCCTAATTAACTTTGAACTGTATCATGTGTGTAGGAAATATATTTTATCACCTCATGATTGTAGTAAAATTTAAATAAAAACGGTCCAAAATGTAATTTTAATTTTATACCATTTCAGCCAAAATGCTACAATGATAGGATTCATAAAACGAAAAAATAATAATAAAATAAAAATAGTTTTCCTAATTAACTTTGAACTGTATCATGTGTGAAGGAAATATATTTTATCACCTCATGATTGTAGTAAAATTTAAATAAAAACAGAACAAAATAAAATTTTAATTTTATACCTTTTCAGCAAAAATGCTTGTTGATAGGATCTATAAATCGATAAAAGAAATATTAAAATAGTTTTGCCTAATTACCGTAACTGTGGACTGTATCATGCATGTAAAGAATATATTTTATCAGATCAAGACTTGTAAAATTTAAATAAAAACGGACCAAAATGGAATTTTATTTTTATACCATTTCAGCCAAAATGCTTGTTGGTAGGATCTGTAAATCGATAAAAGAAATATTAAAATAGTTTTGCCTAATTAACTGTGGACTGTATCATATACATAGGAGTAGAAAATATATTTTATCACATCATGACTGTACAATATTTATTTTGATGATAGTTTTATCAAAACTTCTCTCTGGTTAAGCCCAGATTTGATTGTCAGTTGCAGATATTCATCAAAACATTAGCATGTTCTTATGAGATTTTGAAGTGTTTATGACCACACTTTTCCAGTTTTTTTCTTTTAATTTATGAACCAATTGACTTCTGTGCCAATAAAAGACTTGAATGCTAGAATTCTTAGACTTGGCTAGAGCAAACTAGACAAGGCATGATAAACTGGGTCTGATTTATGTTTGAGAAAACAAAAAGGTGTATTTTTTTTTTTTTTTTACATTGGTAAATTGTAGATAAGTGGGCCAGTTGTATCTGCTGTAAATCAGTTTATCTCCCCCTGAGAGAGCTCTTACACTAGAGTTGCCTGTCAAGAGTAATAAGTGTGAACTGAGCAGCATGCCTCATGTGTTTTAATTACGACACTGCCCCACACATAGTGCAATCATAAGTGTTATGCAGAGGGTGCACGTCACTAAATCACATTTTAATTATGGCAATGCCCCACATACTGTGCTGTTACTAATGTTAATCAGAGGGTGCACATCACTAAATCACATTTTAATTATGGCAATGCCCCACATACTGTGCTGTTACTAATGTCAATCAGAGGGTGCACATCACTAAATCACATTTTAATTATAGCAGTGCCCCACAAACAGTGCTGTTACTAATGTTAATCAGAGGGTGCACATCACCAAATCACATTTTAATTACAGCAATGCCCCACATACACTCCTGTTACTAGTGTTGGTAGTTATTGAGAGCGTGCACATCAACAAATCACATTTTAATTACAACACACCCAAACACATATTATAGTATTATAAATACTAAACAAGTCCCAGTGTAATACTGTTTATATTAAAATAAGAGTGTTTTCAATTGTTCATCATGAATAAAAGTGAGTGATAAATACCAAACAAATTCTCATGAGAATTATTATTCATTGCTTTAACAGGGCATTTCATTGGATCGCTCTGGTCATTATAACCAATAAACTTGTCTGTACTAAAAATGATGTCATTATAATTTTGTAAAATCACTAAAACTTGAAAAATGTACAACATATTGTCATCAATAACATTATAGGATAGTATTTCAATAAACAGCTATGCAGTTTGAACATTTAAATAATAGAATAATTAAAATTGTCTCGGATAATAAATAGAATAGCAAACTTGTTAGCATTTATTGTCTAATTATTTCACTCAGGATATAAATTTGACACTCCATTATCAGTTGGTTGTATCTAGACATTCTAAACCAAGACATCATATTAATCATTCAAAAAATGTATTATGACATGAACGTTTCAGCTCTTTTATCAGAAGTTTGTGACATTAAAATCATAAATCACATGTGAATGTACACAAATGTAATCTTTGGGAATCTCTGCAACCTTGGTGTAATAAATTTAATAAAACTCTGTACTAAAAGACGAGTTTTCTGTACCATTTATTCCCACTTCAGTAGGTATCTCCACCACCATGGTGTAATAAGTTTAGCAAAACCATGGTGTAAAAGACAAGATTTCTGTACCATTTGTTTTCAAATTGCCACTTCAGTAGATACAAATGTATCTCTACCACCATGGTGCAATAAGTTTAGTAAAACCCTGGAGTAAAAGACAAGATTTCTGTACCATTTGTTTTCAAATTGCCTCTTCAGTAGATATCTCTGCCACCATGGTATAATAAATTTAATAAAACCCAGGAGTAAAAGACCAGCTTTCTGTACCATTTGTTTTCAAATTGCCACTTCTATAGATACCCAAAATACTTGTGCTGTTGTGAGGAGTATAAAAATGGGTTCTGTCAGTCAGCCATGTTTTTTTCTCTCTGACGCCGTTTGATGGATTTAGTTGAAACTGTTGATTTTAGCTGAAATGTTCAACAGATGCGTGTCACTGTAAATATTTTTAAACTGGTGCATTCCTGACTTTTTAAATTGATCTATAATGTGTTGAATGTTTTGTCCCAGTGTTAGAACATGTCCCCTCAGTTGGATTGTCTTCCTCACAAAAAAATGTGACCCACCACAGAAAATTCACTTGAATTGTAATGAAAAGTTATGTAAAATTCATAAATGTATCTGAGAAAAAAAGTTATTAAGGTAGAAAACCTTTTTTATTTCTATTTGGAATTTAAGAGTACATACTTTTCTTAATTATCTTTACTATATTGCTTTTGTTATTTTTCCTTACTATTTCTTTTATTATTATTATTATTTTATTACACCTAGTGATGCTTTTACAACTGATATAATGCAACAATTAAAAACATGTATCTGGATTTGTCTACCTTTGTTGTGTAACAGAGCCAATATATTGAGTGATAATAACATGTGACTGATTCCCTTTATGTAAAAAAATACCCATGTTCCAACATTTGAATGTACATTATGTATATTACATAATACTACCATTAAAAACATGTATCTGAATTTGTCTACCTTTGTTGTGTAGCGGAGCTAATATATTGGGTGATAATAACATGTGACTGATTCCCTTTATGTAAAAAAATACCCATGTTCCAACATTTCTCATGCCAAGGATGAAAGCATCAATTTTGAAATATTATACTATTTTCTACATTGCTGATGTTGCATTGATAACCTTCCATGTATCCCACCCATGCTGCACGTGTGTTATTAAATCCAATACATGGATATATTTATTTTTTTTAATAAAAAATGGCTGACCCTCATTCTTTTATGATTTCTCACATTGTGTGACCTGAATATGATGTAATAATGTAAGCGGAGTCTGGTCTGAAAGATGTTGAATCTTGACAGCCATTCCTCTCTGTACATAAGCCGTTGTTGTGTAACCAAACTCAACCAACCTATATCCAGGGGGCTCCGCATAAACAAATGATCAAGTGTTTTGAAGAACCAGACACTTGCCACTCAAAACAAAGACCCCCAACAAATAAACGCTTATTCCTTCATTTCACTGTGAAAATAAACACATCATCTGCTTTCACTGGGTCACTCTGTTACAAGAATTCTTTACTTTGCATATTTTTGTCTGTGAAAAATAAAGTTTAGTAGGATTTCCTGTAATGGTCACTTTAATTTTCTTATAATTATAATTATAATGATGAATATTTGTTCTATTCATATTTACTTTGTTTTCACTAAGGTCATTAAAGAAATATTCTTATCACTTTTGTTTTTAAGTTTGAAGAGCAGGCTGATTTTATTTTAATTTTTATATAGAAATTTATGAATATTAATGAATTATGGGGCTCTTTAGATGTAACGGAGTATTTATGATCAATTGTTTTCATACATAAATTTCTGAACACCAGAATTAATTTATTTTTATATTTTGTTTATTGAAAATATCAGCACTCCTAATTAGTGAAATTGTTTTAATTGTAAAGATGCACAAAATTAATGTGTATTTTTTAATTGTAGGGGAAAGTGGAAGCCGAACTGCATCTGATGTCATCTGAAGAAGCCGAGAAACATCCTGCTGGTCTGGCACGCAATGAACCCGATCCACTCGACAAACCAAAGTAAGTCGTTGTCTTTAGTTTTTGTTTTGTTTAACGACACCACTAGAGCACATTGATTTATTAATCATCAGCTATTTTGATGTCAAACATTTGATCATTTAGACACATAGTCAAGTGTGAGCCAAGCTCCAATGGGTTTTGAACCACTGTCATCAGCTTGAGAGTCCAACATTCTACCGCTGGATCACTAAGGCTTACTCATTCATTATCTATAGATTGAAAAAAAAAAAAAGTTATGTTGTCATATGCAAGTGACTATCACGTGGATATGCAGGCTTTCATGTGGATATTTTTGAGACTTTTTTTCTTAGTTTTTTTTTTTAAAGTGTATTTAATATGGTGTTTTTTAAAGCAATTTTCCAAAGGAGAGGTGTGTGCACACAGTTTTCAAAACACCTTCCTTCTACCTCCAATCTGATTCTCACCTCTGGTATGGCCTGAACATTGCTATTTAGTCAGGCCTAAAATGTCAAGGTCAAAATTCAGCCTATGGTGTGTCCTTCTCCACATCAGGAAATTAAAACAGTTGTTACAATTTTGATACAATTCAGCATATTTTCCAATTAAAAAGGACATTAAAAAAAAATCTGCCCCTTCCACCTTCTCTACTAGGTATAATCTTAAAAGTTCTTGTAAGTCTAGTCATTGCTAAATAAACAGCCCCAAGTGAAGCAGTGGTTAAGCTATCAGACTCATGGCTGGTAGGTATTGAGATCAAATCTCTGTCAAGGGATGGGATTTTTAATCTTGATACCAGCTCCAACCCAGAATGAGTACTCATTAAGGCTCAATTGGTAGGTGTTTGCCACTTGAACCAACCAGTGGTCCATAACTGGTTTACTAAAGGCTGTGGTATGTGCTGTCTGTTGGAAAGCACTTATAAAAGGTCCCTTGCTGCTAATCAGAAAGAGTAACCTATGTAGTGGTAGCAGGTTTTCTCTAAAGACCATGAGTTGCAGAATACCATATGTCAGACACCTAATAGCTGCTGAATAAACAATGTGCTGGGGTCTCGCTAAACAAACAACCCTTTCCTTTCCTTTCTTTTCTTTTCCTACTCCTAAAAGTTCTCGTAAAGACATCATTGGTAAGTAAAATATTTAAATTTGAAGCTTTATTAAATATTTTTTGTTACTAAATAAGATATTGTAATTGTGTTGTCCCATTAACTTTTGTCCATGACACCATCTGCAAAAACATTTTTTCCACTTTTCTTTTTTTTTCTAAAGAAAAAAATGTGAAAGACTGACAGTTTGAAACAAGTGTTTGATAAATATGCCACAGTTGCCAACGGCGATGGAATCCACACAACTGTTACATGACAAATGGTTTTGCCAGCAGACCGGGTGGGGTACAACAAGGCACTCACAAAAACACATTCACCAGAAGAAAAAACTTGTCTTGATTAATGCTTAAAGGTTAAGAGGTGGCACCATGGATATCCAGAAACATAGATCTGCCATCAGGTTTTCTATTGTTAGAGGCCCCATTGAGGTTATTCTAATGAGAAATGACAACAATTCTGAATCTATTAGAAAATAAAATATTGTGTGACTGTAAGCGTGCACGCATATTTTTCTAAATTTTAGTTTTTAATTTTATTTATTTATTTTTGTAATTTTTTTTTTTTTAAATGTTAATGGGGAAGAGGGCAGGGAAGTTGCATTGATTGGAAAGAGTAGCCCTTTGATAAGCGGAACGTAACTTTTTTAAAAATGTGATCCTAATAATTATGGTATTTTAAACATTTTTATTCAATTGGATGGTTTTTTGTAACATATGGTTTAGAGAAGAAACCCACTATTAACACATAACTTACACTTTTTGATTATCAGCAAAGGGTCTTTTATTGAAATAAAGAAATGAAATTTATCTGCATAACACCCACACATGGGCAGAGCAAAATATGTGCCTTTCTGTTGACAGGATGGCACATACCATGACTTTTGTTATACCAGTCATGGACTACTTGTGGTAATGGAAAATAGACCAATAAGTCATTATAATTTAAAATCTAATAACAAATAAATAAACAATGTGGTATGTCTCTTGGACTTTTCCTTATACAGAGATAGGGCTTTGATCACAGTAACATTATATTCCCTGTCCCGTAGATATCATGTACATACATGTACCATAGTCTTTGTAATAAAAAAAATTTAAAAGTATTATATTCACAGAGAGGGGATCGATTCTGCAACCCACCACATTTCAATCAAATGTTGTACTACTATATCAGAGACTTTGGTATGAACAGTCCTTATATAAAAATGCCTTGATGAAAAAAAAAAAACTTTTAACATACTTATCCTATTACTCCAAAAGTACATAAATTATATTTTATAAAAAATATAGTCCAGTAAAGTTAATAATAAAATAATAATAATAACAATAAAAGCCCTAATTATCTTGGAGATAATGCTAACCCAAAAGAGGCCTTCTTTTAAGGTTCAGGTAAGTGCTGGATAATGGTGTTCAGATTAGGAGATTCTGTTGGAAGTCATTTTAACCTTAAACAGGCCTCTTACTACAGTTCATTTGTATTTGTGAGAAAAAAGTAACCATGATGGTGTAGTGGTTAGACCTTTAGGCTCAAGAGTAAAACGTACAGGATTCGAATCTCACTGTTTGACTCTATTTCCCAATCACTAACCAATGGTCCTTAATTTGTGTAACAAATATTGTGATGTGTACTATTCTGTCTGTGGAAAGGTGCCTCTCTCATACTAACATTAACTTAAAGATCTGAGTTGGGTGCTGAGGTTTTGTATGCTTGAATCTTAAAAGGTATTGGTATTGAAAATTGTTGAATAACCCTGAGGAGGCCTCTTTTTACAGTTTAAAGGTAAAGGTGTGGTTATTGAAAATCCCTGAATAACCCTAAAGAGGCCTCTTTTTACAGTTCGAAGGTAAAATTGTAGGTATTGAAAAATCTTTAATAACCTTAAACGGGCCTCTTTATCTAGTTTGAGCTAAGTGCTGGATAAAGGTGTGGGATTATGGGATCATCTGACTGGGACAGCCTGTCATGGACTCCATTGTAGATTATTAATTCACAATGGACAAGAAAATCCTTTTAATTGCCACGACAGAGCCCATTAATCTGCTATTGTTGCTTGAATGTGTTTGGAAATAATGGAAATAATTCTAGTAACCCTGCCACCATGTCACAGGATTCCTGCCGTGCTTTTTAATATTATGTCGACTGCAAATTTGGATTTTGCACCTGAGCTTTCCATTATGGCACCTCGAGTCAGGGAATCAGCAGTTTTGTCATCATTACTGTGAGTGTCATAAATGATTACTCACTGACTGTCTCTCGCTGTGCTCCAGGTGAAAATAAACTCTGTCTTTTGATGGCTTGTCATTCAAACTTGAAATACTATTATCCTATTGTCTTATCAGTTCTTTATAGTGCAGATAGTGATGTTTTGCTCTTCTGTATGTTACCAAGAGTGATAAATGAGAATCTAGATATGACTATCAAAGTACATTTGGTCTACAGAAGAATCTCACTGTAGGTACCAAAATGAGGATTCTAAGCCTTTTTTTCCAGCAGCAGAATGTCAGACTCTCAAGTTGATGACAGTGGTTCAAAACCCGTTGGAGGCTGGCTCACACTTGACTACGTGTCAAAATAACTAAATGTTTGACATCCAATAGCTGATGATTAATAAATCAATGTGCTCTAGTGTGTCGTTAAACAAAATTAACCCCACCCCATAAAAAAATATAAAAGGAAAATATTCGATATTACTGTGGGACATAGCAGCCATTTTCCACAAAAAGCTGCCAAGTCACTTAGGGCCAAATCTGAGATGGTAATACCGGCCTCCGTGGCACAGTGGTTAAGCTATCGGACTCGAGGCGGATAGGTACCGAGATCAAATCTCAGTTGAGGCATGGGATATTAAATCTCTGTATTGGCTCCAAGCCAGAGTGAGTGCTCTGCAAGGCTCAGTGGGTAGATGTATACCACTTACATCGACCAGTGGTCCACAACTGGTTTAACAAAGGCCGTGGTTAGTGCTATTCTGTCTGTGGGATAGTGCATATAAATCCCTTGCTGTTTATTGAAGAGCAGTGGGTTTCATGTTTCCTACTAACACTAACCTCTGTCCTAGACAGACAGCACAGGAACCTGAGTTGTGTGCCCAGCACAGCATGCTTGAACTTTAATTGGATTTAAGCATGAAAATAAATACAACCAACCAACCTGAGATGGTAATGTTGGTAAATATTCATGTTGTAGAAGTGTGCCAAATTTCATGCTTTTACCACAAAGTGCATGATTTGCTTAAGATTTCCACTTATGTGATAAGGTGGTTATTTTTAATTTTGATGAGCTACTTAAAATAGTCTTTTATACAAAGGGAGTGGGATGTAGCTCAAATGGTAGAGCGTCCGCTTGTGAAGCTGTCAGTCGTCGGGTCGATCCTTCTCAGTGGACCCATGTACAGTTTGAGCTATCTTCCATTCAAACCAGTGGTCCACAACTGATTCACCAAAGGGTGTGATATGTGCTGTCCTGTCTGTGGGACAGTGCATATAAAAGATCCCTTGCTGCTTATCGAAAAGAGTAGCCAATATGGCG
>JAULBS010108433.1:0-15330 GCA_032355785.1 Symmetromphalus regularis | reverse complement strand
TTTCATGTGTTCCGTGCTAATAATAGTCTGACTTTATTTATCCAAACGAGTATGTCGAGCGCTTTTCATTGCAGTTTTGTCATTCCGTTTGGGTTTTTTCTTGGGTTTTTTTAAAATTCCACTTGCCAACGGGCTAGTGGAAAGTGATTATTTTGTAGCCCGACCACAATAACCACTAACGTCGGGCTACCATATTCTAGAAGCCCTGGTTACGAGCTTTTAAATAGAAGTCTGTCCAAGTCAAAACATTCATTCTAAAGAAAATGAATTTTAATGTAGTGTTTCTAAAAAAAACACTATATAGCCATCAAGTAAATTTTTTTTGTTTTCTTCTGTTTAAAATCTTTAAATATTTTATTTCTGGGATACTTAAGAATGAACACATAATTATAGATGGGATGCAGCTACAGGAACAAAGACTTCAGTTGTAGCAATCCAAATTGAGATGACGACCACAAGATGGCCACCTCACCCAAATGAGTTGCGATTTAATATCCTTCTGTTGACAACCAATGTTAAACATTTGTAGTTTACTTGGAGCTTTTTAAGAAGGGAAACATATATTCGTGATAATTTAAAACAATTTTTTTTTATGTGATCAATTCTAATTATATTCTGATATTTTCGCAAAAACCGAAAATTACCAAACTGTATGGTTTTTTGGAGCGTAATTATTCACGCTCCTTGGTCGAAATCTACGGGTGTGGTGGGGCGCGGGCCTTAACATGAAACCCTGCATTCACACACACAGAACATGTTTTTTGTTTTTATGCTTTTAGTCGAATTTCCCTAATTCATGGAGAAGTACTACACGATGATGGCCACCTCACCCAAATGAGTTGCGATTTAATATCCTTCTGTTGACAACCAATTTTAAACATTTGTAGTTTACTTGGAGCTTTTTAAGAAGGGAAACATATAGTTGCAATATTTCATCACAGCAATGTGTTTAAATATCAGCAACACTCATTAGAAAATAAACCTGTCACAAAACATATTTACTAGAATTTTTTTTTTAATAAAAGGAAGTATTGTTTGTTTTATGACACCCTAGCACTGTACCATGGAGACCAGTCTACAATCATAACAGACACAGGAAAAAAGACTTCAGTTGTAGCAATCCAAATTGAGATGACAACCACAAGATGGCCACCTCACCCAAATGAATTGCGATTTAATATCCTTCTGTTGACAACCAATGTTAAACATTTGTAGTTTACTTGGAGCTTTTTAAGAAGAGAAACAAATAGTTGCTTTTTGATCACACTAATGTGTGTTTAAGTATCAGCAACACTCAAAGAAAATAAACCTGTCACAAAACATTCACTAGATTTTATTTTAAATAAAAGGATTTTTTTTTTAATGACGACCTTGCACATTGTTTATCCTGTGGCTATTAGCATTAGGTATCTGACATATGGTATTATGTGACTAAAAGAAACCAGCTACCAGTGAAGGATCTTTTACATGCGCTTTCCCACAGACAGGACAGCACATATGATGGCCTTTGATAAACCAGTTGTGGACCACTGATCGGTATAATTGGCTTACACTTACCCACCGAGCCTTTGCTGAGCACTCATTCTGGGTTGGAGCCGGTGTAACAGAATATTAGTTCCCAAAATATTTGTTCCCCAAGGAACAAATATTTGGCAAATATTTATTCCCCTAAGGGAACAAATATGGTTTCCTACCAACGAATATTTATTCCCCTACTATAATTTTTTTCACCCACCTACGAATATTTGTTCCCCCACCACATTTTGTGGTGTTCAACATCCTCAAGATACAAATGGTTACACAGTGATGAATTAAGGTAGAACAAAGACATTGTCAATAACTATCTCTTTGATCAAGGAATCAAAGTAAATATCAATGTAAGTACACTTAAATATTTTGTAACGATTTACACTTTTTGGGGGGATGGTTAAACATTTTCATAATTTTACTCAAGAGTACCTTTAGCTATACATCCTTCAAATTGTTACGTGTATTAATTCATGATTCAATTTGTAAAAAAACATTCCCTAGTGATTTCAACAGTTTGCTTGTAAAAACTGCGTATCACATGGGGGGGGGGGAACACATATATTCGGAAGGGGAACAAATATTCGGGAATGAATATAAGTTCTGGGGGGAATATTGTCTGACACCGGTATTGAGATTAAAAACCCCATGCCGTGACTGAAATTTGATCCCAGTACCTACCAGCCATAAGACAGCTTAAGCACTGTACCACCAAGACCAGTCTACAATCATAACAGATACAGGGAAAAAAAGACTTCAGTTGTAGCAATCCAAATTGAGATGACAACCACAAGATGGCCACCTCACCCAAATGAGTTGCTATTTAATATCCTTCTGTTGACAACCAATGTTAAACATTTGTAGTTTACTTGGAGCTTTTTAAGAAGGGAAACAAATAGCTGCAATGTTTGATCACAGCAACACTCAGTGTAAAATAAACCCATCACAAAACATTTTTACTAGATTTTTTTTTTAATAAAGGGTAGGATTGGGTTTTTTAACGAGACCGTAGAATACTGTTTATCCAGCTGCACTGATTTCTAAATTCTCGTATTTCATTATCTGGCAACATTCCCCAAAGCAAAACAAAAATCCTTAATATTTTCAACATTTAACATGGAGAAGACTAACCTTTCATAAAAACCTTTCATAAAAATGCAAGAAATATACTGATCAGCATTACGTTTTTTAATTGGCTTTTCAAAGATAAAATTTTCTTAATGACAATCTGCTAAGATTAAAAGTTTGGCAGACCAGCGAGTATCAAAGATTAATAGAATTTTTTTTTTGCAGTTTCTGAAATGCAGACACATTTATAATAGCAAATAACTTGTCATTGTCAAATTGTTTCCCTGACATTTTCAAGGAAATTAGCATACTGCAATAGTTATATTCTTGCCACAATGGATTTTAATCAGCCCTGCAGGTGTTATTTTATTTTACACCACTTGAGAACACCGATTTATTAATTATCAGCTATTGGATGTCAAACATTTGATTATTTTGATTTGTAGTCAAACGTGAGCCTGCCCCCAACAGGTTTTGAACAACAGTCATCAGCTTCAGACTCCAATGTTCTACCAATGGACCACTGAGGCTCACCCCTGGAGATGTTAATCCAAACGGCTATTTTAACATACTTCTCCAGTGCCCTCAAATGTATGTAGTCACCGGCGGTAAATCGCCGCCTGTAACAGTGTTTGCCGCCACCTAATTTTTGTTTTGATAATATATACATATATATTATACATGCCAAGATCGCTGGCTACCATGACTGTTGTACCCTGCAACTTCTTAAACTATTGAGTGCCACATTTCTCCTATTATTCATCATCAATCTACTTTGTTTGGAACACAAGTTAGCTGTAGAATCTCAAATTGAGCTGACGATCACTAGATTGCCAACTCACCCACATGAGTTACTCTTTTATTCTCCTTCTGTTGACAACCAATATTAAACACTCGACGTTTACATGGTGCTTTTTAGAAGGGTTTCATACAATGATATCTCACTCGGTATAGAACAAATGCACACTGTAATAGGTAATGTTACACAAATGCATGGATAATGCAAGATGTTTTCAACTATGTGACCAACACCTAAGTATGTCGCTTATCGACTAAAGGCATTAACTTCACAAAAAACAAAATGGGCAGTTAGTAAAAAGGCAACCGTAACTATTAAGCCGGGGAATTCCTGACATGGAAATGATTTATACATCATTTTAAAGCTGTGGTCATCCCGTATCTGATTATTTGAAAATCTCTATATTTAAATATTTTGGTCACCGACTCACTTTGCAGTAACTATGTCACATATTTATTCTGTATACAAAGGTGGTGGAATATTAGAAATCATTCAAATCTTTATGTCTTAAAATCCCACACCTACCAAAAAAAAACATTAAAAAAGAATAATCAGATTCTGTTTGATAATTGTAAATACCTGTTGAGCCAACTCCCTGGTTGGGGCTAAAACAAGGGCCTGGCATCTCATATTCTTCAGTTCCACTTGTTGCAAGATAGAGATAGCAAATGTAGCTGTTTTGCCTGTTCCAGATTGGGCTTGGGCAATAACATCACGACCTGAAAAGATGGAAAAAAAAAATTAACACACAAAAAATATATTAATATATACCCAGGGATTTATCCAAGATTTTTTACCAGGGTCCTATGGCTTAAGGGATTGGGAAAATTAGGTTTTTTTTTCACACCACTGAATTTATGTAACAGTAATATTACATTTATTAACCCAGTGTTCCATATCACATAGAAATGGAGGTATAGTACCTCATGAGGCTCGAAATCACGTAATAAGGGAGGGAAAGGGTAGGAACAAGTAATGGCAATCTGCCACAAGATGTATAAACACGTACCTCTTTTTAAATGAGAAGATAAAACTTGTAGTATGTTGTACAGTTTCAGATGATGACTGAATGTAACCTGGTCTGGGTCGTTAAATAAAACAAACTTAACTTTACTTTGTAATCGGGTCTACTATCCATGATCACGCTGTACATAGCAGATGATATTTTAGTAATTTTTTCCCTTAGAGTTTACCCTCTGAAGGTATGAATACTCCCTGACTTTTGTACAAGAGGGTCTGAATACTCGCTTTTCCTGACGATGTATAACACTGATTAACCCATTTGGGAATTTATAATATAGAAATTGGGAATTTTCAGTGCATGGATAAATCCCTGATATACCTGTTCTAGAAACATTACAAGAATTTAAGGCTATATGTCATTCATCAATGAAAATAAAGTAGTAAAATATCACCTTATTTTTACACTGAAATATGTCAACTGAATCTTTAAACACAAGTTTCCTGCCCCTTTTTATCACTCACTGTATTTAGAGGATACCTGCTACCACAACATGACTTTTTTCTGATTAGCAGCAAGGGATCTTTTACATGTGCATTACCACACAGGAGAGCACATACCACAGCCTGATAAACCACTTGTGGACAACTGGTAAGTGTAAGTGACACTCACTCTGGGTAGAAGCCGGAATTGAAATTAACAATTCCATGACAGATTTGATCCCTATACCTACCAGCCATGAGACAGCTTAACCACTGGGCCACTAAGGCCAGCCGACAATGTTGTGATGGCACTTAGTAAAAAGTAAAGTTTGTTTTATTTGACGCCTCTAGAGCACATTGATCTTTATCTCATCGGCTATTGGGACGTCATACATATGGTCATTCTGCAATATGTCTTAAGAGGAAACCCGCTGTCGCCACAGTCTACTCCTTCCGATAAGCAGCAAGGGATCTTTTATATGCTCTGTCCCACAGACAGGACAGCACATACCACGGCCTTTGATAAACCAGTTGTGGCTCACTGGTTGGAACGGAAAATAGCCCAAACAGCAAATGGGTGCACTGAGAAGGATCGATCCGACGACTGACCGGTTCACAGGCGGACACTACCATTTGAGCAAGATCCTGCTCCTTGGTGGCACTTAGATGCAGTTACTAAATCCTTTTACTGTAACACAGCGACAGCAAAATCAAGAAAATAAGCACTGCATTTACATTTAGTGTGACAGCAATACAACCCCTGAAATTGCCATCAGCAATCAGCAACGCCGTCACTGCAAATTTCAAGGGCTTTACTCACACAATTTCTAAATATGTACAAAGACTCACCCTCAATGCAGGGAAGAATAGCTCTCTGCTGAATAGCAGATGGTTTCTCAAAGCCATACGCATAGATTCCTCTCAGAAGATCTTCTTTCAAGTTCATAGAATCAAAGTTGTCAACGACAGCATCCCAGTTGCTCTGAAATTTAACAACATAATATAGTGCTACAAAACCCCAAAATAATATTAATTTGTTTACACCTTTGTTATTTTATTGTTTTAAGTTTTTAAAGTTACAATATTTGATCAAAATGAGATGCCTCTCAAACTTATTTTTCTCAAACTTATTCCAGTATTGGTGGGAAATTCAGTAGCCTAAACATTAAACTAATTAATTTATAATACTACATTCAATATATTGACTATAAAACTGTGTTACTTTTCACGAATTTTAAGCTTGAGCTCCAGAGTAGTAATGTGGTAACAGGTTTCTTCTATCAACCATGTGTTACATACTATATGTTTGACACTCATTAATTAACTAATGCGCTAGTGTGTCATTAAATCTTTTCAATAAGTGACAGGACTCTCAATGACCCTCAAAAAGTGTCTTTTGAAGCATGGAACTCAGTGAATTTAATGTGTGGAATTTTTTTCTTAAAATTCTATTATGTGACTCCCAGGATTTACAAAAATTCTCAATTCTCCTAGTGGAGAAAGTCTGGCGAGAGCCTCGAGTGACCTTAATAATCTAGTAAAATACCTCAATGATGCCATCAGTCTCTGCTACGTAATCTTCAGCTTGTGGATCTGGTTGTCCCTTTGGTTGAGACCTGCAAATTCAAAATCAAAAGAATACTTTAAGTTTAACATAACCAGTGCTGGTTATTCCTACTATCTTACAATCAATAACAAGCCATTACAGAATGAACACGATCACTTTAGATCCTCATTTACAATATACTGTGAACCAAATGAGAGAAACTGATTTTTGATTCTGATGCATATCTGATACACACAAACATGTACAACCTCTGCAATTAAAAAAATGTCCACGGCAAAATAAACTGCTCTGGAAATATTTTCAACTTTGATTCTGCTTAGGAAAAAATACATCTTCGGGAAAAAAAATGAGTCTGCAGCCAAAATAGCTTTGGAGAACAATGTCCACGGCATTGCCGACTGCTGTGGGCTATTTCATAGACCTACACAATTTTATAGTTATAATAGTTTACGATGTCAAAAGTTTATAAAGAAAAAGCACCACAATTAACAAGTACCAATACAGGGCTAGCTCTGGCACAATAGTAACATTCGCTAAATTATATATAAAAATGTCCAAAATTGAAATGTAATCTTTTTTCTGCACTTAAATGGCTATTATTAAAAGAAATTATTTCGCTAGATTACATTAAAATTTGCCAAATATTTGTCAAATTTGGCGAGAGGCAGAACAAGCCCTGCAGTATGTTCACCTCTTTCAAACAAAGTTTACAAAATTTGAAACAATGTTTATCTTTTCAAATACAAAAACCAAGCAACAATTTTAAAGCTTTGATGTGTTTATTCAAACACTAACTTTGTGAAACTGATATCTGATTTTGCACCAGATTCAGAGTACTTGTCCATTTTGTTTACTTTTGTGACTATACGATTGCAGTGTTTCCAAAGTTGCTGACTTTTTCCAATAAAAAAAAAACCTGAATTGCTATCAGCTTTTTCATGTTTTTAAAAATAACTGATTTTTGTTATACTTTTCCAAACCCTCGATTGCCGATGTTTATTTTTGTGCATGAGGTTGTTAAAATTGTTTTAATATATTTTCCAAGATCTGTAAAATTAAATTTACAAATTACATCCTTCTCAAGGATTTCCATTCAGTAAGCCCCCTGCTGGTAGGTAGGAATTGCTGTGAGTACAAAATAATTCCTAAAATATCATATATGCAATTATGAATGTGATCTCTCATTGTTGTTGTTGTTTAAAAGCCAAATAAATTAAATATTTTCAAGAATAAAATCGCTTATTACTAGCAAAAATAATTTACAAAGACAAATTATAATAGAATCACATTTTTAATAACAACAAAAAGATGAATAGAAAACACTTTTCAAATTATGTTTCGACAATAATCACAAATGAAACAAAAAAGAAGAACAAAACATTCGAAGTTTGCATACATTACGAATTAAACATATGCTGTTGGATGACACACGTGCGCGAAAGACCGCCATGTTTTAGCCGAGGCGGATAAATTGTCAACATAATAACTGAAATTAAGAACGAAGTGGAACACAGAGGTTAATTTAGTATCTCTTATTTTATGCTCTATACATTTATTAACATTTCATCAAAGTCGGAAACATATTTCTTCAACATTAATCACAAAATCCTTACCCATGATCTTCGCTATTATATGACATGTTCTTTTTCTTTCGCTCCGCGATAAAAGGAAAGAGCTCGACCCGATTACTCAGCGGAAGAGTTGGCGATGACGCAATTTCTCTGTTTTATTGTTCTGTTTATATTATATTTATCAACTTTAAATATGATATGTGAACCATGAGGTTTGTAGATGAACTTTGGGATAACATACAGGTATAAATGTATTGTAAAATAAATATAATATCGTTTTTTTAAATATAACGCGTATTAATACACAACAAGAATGTAGAACGTCTATCAAAATGGGTTCGCCATTTCTGGAGCGTGACGTCACTATCTTGGGAGTGGAAAGGTCAACGACCTGACCTTTCTTAAAGAGTTTTGAAGAGCTTGAAATTAATTTTATACGATATTATATTACAAATGTAAAATTAAATAAATCATTTATTCTTATATCTTTGTTTTGCTGATTTAAGAACAATATATATATTTAACAGTATTTCGAAAAATAAAATAAAATCAGTTCCATCACTAAAATTGTACATTTATTAAATGATTTAATTAACAAATTTCTATTTTAAGGTTTGAAACAAGCAATTATATGTTTTATTTTAAATATAAAGACTGCAAAAGCATTGAGAATTTTTTTTGACAATAATTGTTTTGGCTGTGATTCAAGAGCATAGGGCCTTTCATTCTCGATATGGCCAAATTTATCCTGGAAAGAAATTGGCCTACGATTTTGAGGGGGCCTACTCACCTGGTAGAGGCAGGGGAGACCCTTTGGTCCCTTCAGTGTGGACCCTTTTGGACAAAATATTAATATTTTAAAGCCAATTGGAAAAATACTTAATGAGCATGATGAAATGGGAGGGGGGGGGGTGTGCACATTTGCCATTTGATGCGGGCTTTGCACGGGCCTAGTCACAACTGTTTTAAACTCATAGTCCCACGGACCTTGACCTAACTAATTTCCAAACAAAGAATTAATTTTAAATATAAATATTTGATTTGTCCATAGAAATACTTTATTCAATTACTTAGATTACCACCGCATCTCGCTTATTATCAGTATTTTAAAAATAATAATGAATTATGTCCACGGACAAATAAATCGAAAAATATCGATTTTTTTTTCCGTTGGAGGTATGAGGTATATATTTCGAGTCATCTGACGGGTATCCCCCCCCCCCCATTAGCTATTCTTTTGAAACGTCTAAATATTTCTGTAGATGCAAAACATTTCTTGAAATTTGAAGAATTCTAATTTTTAAATGTGAAAAAATTCGATAGACTCGGTATGAAATTCCCTATACCATGGTTCAGTTAAAATGTCTTGCGTTCTATAAAAGCGAGATCTAGTATAACAACTGCATGTAAGTTTCATTCATAATAAATATTTAGAGCATGAAGCCCCTTAAATTCCGTGGGAATATGCCTTTAATGACATGACATGAACTAGAAAAATAATATCAAATTAAAAATTATTTAAAGGGACAGTTTCGTAACTGCAACCCTGAAATTGCCCTCCGCAATCAACTATGCCGTCGAGTTTTTCATTCACCGCGGCATTTTTTTGCCGCGATCTATACAAACATTTCAAGGCGTTTTTTCTTATTAAAAATAAAGAATACTTTAGGCTAAAATTGCCGGGGAAAATGCCGTGGATACTATTTCAATTGCAGGTGTTGTTGGCAGTCCTCTAAAACATGTGTGGGTATTTTACTATTTTTATATCTGTCAGTTTTGCAATCCTTTCAGTGCTGTTCCTCGTCCCGATATAAAATCCCCCGCCCCAATATAAAATCCATGGTTACGCCAATCATTACATGCACTGGATAAATTCTATCAATTACACTAGCGAATTCAGGGGGCCAGGAACCCCCTTTTCTCGATTTTTTTTTTTTTTTTTACCGTTTTACGAGTGGAAGGACGTGAAAATTAACAAAAATTTTCCCATCTATTTCTATTCATTCATCACTTTTGGACCCCACCCCCTTTCAGAAATACACATTTGGACCCTCCTTTCAGAAAACCTGCATCCGCACCTGAATTAAAGTAATTTACTACCAGAAAAATCACAGTTTCCATAGAGAAATACATAAAAGCGCGTCCGGTAGGAAATGGTGATAGTGCTTCCAGTAATGTACTCAACCCAAAAAGTAAGTCGGCATGTTGAAATATTTTTGTTTAATGGGGTGGTCACAGTAATGGTCCATTGACAGGCAGCAAACACGTGCGCAGGTTGCTTATGATATTAATTAACTACACATACAATGTATACCTCCTTCTAAATGGTGTGGTTATCTAAATGGTGTGAAACCGCGAATCTATAGCCGAAATAAAAGCTGGCAAAAAAAGTGATGGGGGGGGGGGAGCGGGTATGGCTTGAACCATGAATGTAGCCTGACTTATGAAATAAATGACTTTTGATTACCTGCATAGGGCCAACTTTCTTTTTTTGGCTGAATATTTATATTAAAATATAAAATATATCTTAAATCTACTATCAATTAAACCAATCCAGTAGTATACTACTAAAATTATAATTAAAATAGAAATAATATTAAATGAATTTTAAAAATAAATAAAATAGTTTAACTCCACCATCCCTGCAATCTCTCCTCCCGTTCAATTTACAACATGCAAAGGAAACACACACACAGGAGCGCGCACGCACACATGCACACACACAAAAGGAAAAAAAAACATACAATTAATTCAGAATATTATTGATATCACTTAACTTTGAAATATGCTAGATAGCCTACTTCCAGTGATGTAAAGTTATGTATTAATTAGAAAATTAACTAATAAATTTAGCAGGTTATTCAAAATTGTCACTTGGATTATTTTAATGTTTTATTGTCAAATAATCCGGACTTGGTGTGGTTGTGATACGTCTAAACTCTTACCGATAGTTTTCGTATGAATACGACTGGGAATCATATCTATTTGACCCACGACCTTTGTTGTCATATTTCCATCTGTCAAACACGGGGCTTCCACGTGGCGATCGTTTTTCTCTCTCCTGGTTATAGTACCGCTCAGAGGAGGCGAAGTGTTCGTTTCCTCTATATCTTTCAAATTTGCTCATTGGAAAAGAAAATTCACAATTCTTTATTATGTTTCGTTATGTTTAATTTCTTAGTGTGAGGAACATGTAGGCGCGCAGTGACTTTAATATAGGGAATTTCGCAATACCTGACGTCACTTTAATTTCATTGGTTGAAACAGATGGACAATGAGTACAGTAATGTTGTAGAAATATAACCCATGTAAAATTGTTGATATGATTATTATAATAAAGTTTTTCAGTTAAAAATAAATAAAATATTTGACTCAAAATAAATAAATAAAAGCCTATAATCAATAGCCCATAACTTACTTATAGCGAATTTTATAGCCTTGTGTTTATATTTATCTCCAAGCGTCGTTTAACAGTTGCGTAATGACACCCACCCTACACCCACTTGACTGTGCTAATAAATATGCAGGCGCGAATGCAGGATTTCTGAAAGGGGAGTCCCAAATTTGATGGGTGAAAAGGATTGGGGGGAAATGGTTAATTTCACGTACTTCCACTCGGAAAATATATATAATTATGTAAAAAATAACAAAAAAATCTTGAAAAGGAAGGTCCGAACCCGCTGGACCCACCCCACCTGGATCCGCTACTGATATAGCTGTGTTTCCAAAATAAAATTGTAAATCATTTTACAACAACACGTTTCTGTAGGTCTACACATTTTGTAACCATTTTAAACAAAATTAATCTTTTGGTTAATGGAAGTTTGTGTATGACATCTGTTCATCCCCCACCCCCTCCCGATCCACTCTTCTGCTTGAACACGTGAGCCAATGTTCTACTAGGATCTTATCATGGAACTTTAGGGGTGCAATTCAAAAGGTCACTTTGAGTATAGTTTTTAATGGTTTTTATTTCTTTTATTTTTTCCTTGTATAGTCCAATCAACAAAAAACAACAACATAAACCCATTACAAAAGAGAAGAGAATTTTTTTTAAATTAATTTATTTATTGCTGCATTCGTTTATGCCTCCTAAAGTGCTTGCTAAATACAACTTTTTCTTGGGGGGGGGTTACTGATGCTGAAAAATTAATGAAATGTGATTTTTGTTGTGGTGGATAAGTTTGATAAAAAGGTTATAATACTGAGGAAGTTTAATAATATTTTTAAAGAAAAGTTTAGTTTATTTAATGACGCCTCTAGAGCACACTGATTTTTATCTTATCATCGGCTATTGGACGTCAATGATATGGTCATTTTGACATATGCATTTAGTGGAAACCCGCTGCCGCCACGTAGCCGGCTATTTCCGAAAAGCAGCAACGCCAAAGGGTGTTTTATATACACTTTCCCACAGACAGGACAGCACATACCACGGCCTTTTATGAACCATTTGTGTACCACTAGTTGGAACGGAAAATAGCCCAAAGTGCAAATGGGTCTAAAGAGGAGGATCGATCCGATGACCGGCCGCTTCAAAGGCGAACACGCTACTGCTTGGGGTACATCCCACTCCATAATATTTTTATAAGTTAATTATACGTTATTAATATGTTTTGTGTTTTTTAATGTGTGTGAGTGTGTCTCTGTCTGTGTGTGAGTGAGTGAGTGAGTGAGTGAGTGTATATACAGATAAACATACGCAGTTTGATGATAAATAAGCATGGTAGGCATACATCGTTAAAGGCCGTTTATAGGTTTGATTGTATTACATTTTGTATGTTTTACGGTTTTTTGACCAGATATATTATTCTCTATTTTATAAATAGAGGCTTATTTAGTGCTATTGATGTATCGAAGCGGTATTGCGAAATTAGAAATGCGTACTTTTGTTTATTAATTTATGTTTGGAATTGCGAAATACCAGTTGGTTTACTGAAATAGAGATCTATATAGAGAGCTCACCTTTATGTATACAAAATCTAAATAACAAGAATATTAATCCATTTATTGATAAATAAATATTATTTTAACGTACAATCAATGGCGACAATCGCTTCCTGGAAGTGTGTGTGTGGGGGAGGGGAGGGGACGGAGCCATGGTGGGCGGAGGTATGCCCCCTAATTTATTTTTTTTGGGGAAATTTCAAGGTCCTTGAAATGCCTTTTCCTGCATTTTTAAAACATCATTTTGGAGCTAAATTTACACCTTATTTTCCTACAGAAATAAAGCTGTTGTAGAATGATTATTATTTAGACATTTTAATTTCAATTTTTCGAAGCAAACAGTGGGGGGATAATTATATAGGCATTTCCCTAAGATTAACGCCCCTGGGTAAAATAGTGCGGTATAAAAGTCATGAGGTCCCATTATTTCAAAATGATTAATTAATCATAATGATTGTTCTTTTACGTATTGTAGTTAATGTTAGGAACTGATAATATATCACATTACAATTGTTTATTATTAATGTATTGCTTTTAAAAGAATTAAGAGAGGAATAAATAAACAACAATAAAAAGATTACGATCATTATAAACCGACAATGTATTAAAGTAATAACGCCAATAATTGTTGTTAGAGTAATTTTAATCTAGTATGAGGAAAGATCACATCATTACGAAGATATATTTATAGACATATTTAGCAATACCTGAACACATTACACCGTTGGCCCCAAAGCTATGCGTTGTCATTTTGCCAACAATATTTTTATTAGTAGATTACGGAACATATATATACATATGTAATGGCCTGGAAGCTTGTTATTTAACGAACGGATTCAGAGCAGGGGTCAAAGTCGATAAAGGGGTAGTAGGAAGGCAGTAGCGTAACCAGAGATTTCCAGGGGGTCAGGACCACTCTTTTCATGATTTAACTCCCCCCCCTAAACATTTTACAAGTGGAAGGACGTGAAAATTAACAATTGTTTTCCCCATTTCTATTCACTCATCACTTTTGCCCCCCTACCCCTTGCAGAAATCCACATATGGAACCCCTTTTAAAAGTCCTTTTTGAAGGGGAGGATACAATAAATCGTCAACAATACTTTACAATGTAACTTTTTAATAATAAATAAATAATAATAATAATAGAATAGTTGGCTTTGTTAACAGGGCACGTGTTTATCATCCTCTAAATCAGCCCCTTTAAAAAAAATATTTTGAATCTTCTATTTACTTATGAGTAAAAATGCTTTAATGTTATATTAGCTAATTCCCGGGACTGTTAAATACAAATTGCAAAACATTTATAAGAAATCTATAATATGAAAACACAAATACCAGATTGTACTCACATTCATTATGTAGCACTCATTCACAAGATTTATTATTTTTTTTAATGTTTCAACCTCACTCCATCCCAAATTGCTGTTATAAAACAAAATTACAACCTTCTCTTTACAAAATTCTGATTATGCTAGTGTCTACTTAAAATAGGTATGGGTGGAAACAAAGTAACGGCAGGTAATGGTAATTATATAGGCCTATAATTTCATTGCACAAACAGGTAAATCGATAACCAATGACTTACACTCCACAATTTACTATTCATATAAAATAATTTAAAAGTCCAACAGCAAATAAAGGAATTTGTAAAGGAAAACGCTGGATTTTTTAATTGAGGTAATTATGGTTTCATCACTTTCGCCATACGTGTGAGTAAGTCACATAATTAAAACAGAATTGGTCACATGTGAATGCTCCAAATTTTCAACCATAACATACTATGAAAGCTTTCTATATTGAGTAACGTCTGTGGCAAAATGATATTTGGTTATATTTATATATAAATTAGCGTATCGTAGAAGACGAAATACTAGAGCATACGAAATATTTTTAATTAGAAATATCAGTGTTGGAAATGGCCGGAAGCCCGGGTGACCGAGTCCACCTGAAATGAGATTGGGCTACGAACTTTTCAAAGTTGGTAGCCCGTGTGTCCACCATGTCTGGACACACTACGGTGATATGATAATTAAATACCTTCCAATGACACGTTATTTATCCGTGTGGGGAAATGATTCACATCGTTTATTCATTGATTAATAAAATATATGTCTGTCTGTCTGTCGTGATTTTATCGATCGGTTAAATACAAACAAATTCTGTCCATTTGTACGCGGAAGTTATCGTTACGCGCATGTGCAAAGTAGCTTCATTCACAGACTTGGACTGGAGCCATCTATGCGGATGACACACGTACCATGCTAATGAGTAATATGACGATGTATGCACATCTTACCTTGGTAGAACGCCCGAAAGCATTAAAATTTGTCAACATAATGTGTATTCCGGGTATTACTTAGAGTCAACGACTGGGCGATCATGGATGGGACGCTCCATAGGCCTAT
>JAULBS010108422.1:0-15330 GCA_032355785.1 Symmetromphalus regularis | reverse complement strand
ACTGTGGGATTTACTGTGAAAAGGGATGTAATAAGTGCGTAAGTTGGCAATTTTATTGTATATCTAGATATTTCTTGTAATGGTTTAGTTGAAAACTGAAGCATTTGTAGCCAGAAAATTGCAGGGCTTCGCTCTATAGTGGGTGTATATAGCCCACATTGGATGGGATGCCAATCAATAACCAATAATCAAGAAGCAGCCCATACGTTTTGGACAATCCACACCATGACCCTTCTAAGACTAAGAAATGGCTTTTGCAGTGGCAGATCTAGGACGGGGTCCCAAAGGCTCGTCCTCCCTAAATTTTCTTATTATAATATTAAAATTTTAATTATTATTATCTTTATTTATTTTTTGACGTTAAAGAATCTAGCATCATATTATTGGTACCCGCACCCCCCCACCCTCCCAATGGATTTTCTGGATCTACCACTGTTTTGCTTTATTCCAACAACCCAACATGTACTTACTGCCTATATACCAAAATGTGCATGTGGACAGAAATTATTAGTTGTTCAGGCAGTTCTGGATCAAGTGTCTTTGAACTCGTTCACATGTGATCGTATATCAAATTGTCATTTTATTTTAATTTTAATACAACAAACAATTACTTTGCTACTATAACAATTAAAACGAATTAAATATGTAGTATGAAGTCCTGGTCGATGTTAATTTAAAAAAAAAATTTGCGGATAATTTGTGTAATTCTGGATCACGCCACCAATCAATGCTTACATGTATTATACCATATTTTTAATCAAGTGAACATCTTTGAAAAGGTTTGCAATAAACAATTAAAATTTAACTGCAGGATCCCGTTACATAAACCATAAGGCTGCAATCAGTTTTAAATTAGCATGATAGCCCTTGAAAAATGGAGGAATTTACAAAGAACATTGAGCACATGTATGGTTTATAATGTGATTCGGAACTTACCAAAAAACCCATGGTATGGTTTCCAATTTTTTCATTTAATATAATTATATTTTAAAAAATCATTCCCTGCTAATTTATTAAGTGCAAAATGTAGTTTATTTGTAGACAGTGTTTATTACGAACTGTCACCTATTTTGTTGCTGGTGAAATTTTGAAAAACACTGAATGGGAAATATCAACTCCAGATTGGGTAACTTCGTTCAGACAATTTTTAAAGTTCGCAATTACATATTTCTGGGGAAATTTGGATTATTATTTTTTCAGCACGACTCATAAATAAAATGAAATGTAATAAAAATATAATATTTAACGTTTTTATTTGGTTATTTATTTGACATGTATACAAGCTGAAAAAGCATTTTGATTTGGAACTACCCATGATCCGGAACTGCCTAAACAACTGTATTATTATGATATGAGTTCATTTGAAAATAAACAGTAATAAAATATGGGGTTGTTACATAGCATAAAAAAAGAATAAAATATACTATTCCCAAAGATTAATTAGATTTCATAATTTTTTATGACTGTCACAGAAGTATAGCTCTAATTTCTGGTCTATCTCTGTTTGATTTTTAATCATAAGACCGCACTTTGAGTGATTTTACACAGGTAGAAAAACTTCTACCATTCCAAAAATAATGTTGAAAAAGTGTCTACTTGCAAAAAGACATTAATAATTTAAACACATGTGCTCATGCAGCAATTAACATACTGGTAATATATGAACTAATTACAACGTATCGGAGATCAGTAATCATTAGTATTGGTAAAAGGAGCGGGATGTAGCTCAAGCGGTAGCATGTCTGCCTGTGAAGCGGTTGGTCGTCGGATCGATCCTTCTCAGTGGAACCATTTGCAGTGATCCACAACTGGTTCATCAAAGTCCGTGGTATGTGCTCTCCTGTCTGTGGGATGGTGCATATAAAAAAAACCTTGCTGCTTATTGGAAAAGAGTAGCCTATATGGTGGCAGCAGGTTTCTTCTAAATACATATGTCAGAATGACCATATGACTGACATCCAATAGCCGATGATAAGATACAAATCAATGTGCTCTAGAGACGTCGTTAAATAAAACAAACTTCTACAGTATTGGTAAAAAAAGCCCAGGTCTATCTAGACTCCAGAACTTTAATCTAGTGGTCTGTTAAATTGGGCTTACAAAATATATCAAAACACATGGTCTCCAAGACATATATATTATTTGAAAATAAGTCATTAACAGGATAGTAATTTATAACAATTGTTAAAACTGAGATTGAAATAATAATTTGAGTTTTTTTATGAATTAGGCTTTTAAATTGACACCAAAAATTAGCAAACTCTTTTTCTGTTTTGTCCATTGAAGTTTGTTCGTACAATCAGCCAAGCATCTGTTCGATGTAGTGACACAGAGTCTGAGGAAGTTGGCGAAACACCAAAATATAGTAAAAGACCTCCTCGTATTCAGGTGGATGCACTGACTAGTAAAAGATATCTTGAGAGTAAAGGTACAGTAGAAGCTTTCTCATAAATAGTTAAAAATATATTTGGGGAAATTCATTAAGTGGCAGTGGATATATTTTTAATTTTTAAAGTTAATGTTGAGAAGTTTTGAAATAACTTTCAATATCAGGAATGTTACATATATATATATATATACAAAAGTTCTTGCTGTAGAGCATATTGGTGAATTGTCTTACATTTTACGCATCAAGTTTAAAGATGTTAAATAAAAGTATTGTTTATATTCAAGAGATTATAATGTTTTTGTAGCTTATGAAGAGACATATGGTGACAAAGCTGTTTGGACACATTATAGACGAAACTTCAAAGGCCAGCTTCCTCCAAGAACACGAAAAACATGTATTGTATGTGGACTTTTAATTTAATAAAGTTGTTCTGTTACGTAGCAAATTCCTAAACAACTTCAAAAATGTGTTTGCTGATGAAAAAAATTAATCCATTTTTCATTTGAGAAGAAAAGTGAGTTTAAAGACAAAAAATTCCTAATAAAAATGATATGTTAGGGGATGATTGCTTTCCATCTGAGTAAACTTAGTTAAATATTATAATTTAAATTGTCATTTTACTTACCTTTAATGTCTGTTCATTTATTGTCTTTAATCCCGTGACATTCAGATACTTTTGTAACATTATAATCATTTAGTCAGGGCCATTTAAAAAATGATCACATGGAAGGCATTATTAATTATTAATAATGGGTGGTGGAGGTAATTTTACTTTATAAAATAAATCCAACAAGAATACAAAAACAAAACAGTATGGGTTGTGAGGTTCTGTAAAAATGGCCTCCCACCTAGGGTAAAAAGAAAATCGCATCACATCACATTTTTCTAATAAAAAAATTGTAATTTACTAATCAAATGTTTGTTTGTTTGCTTGCAAACGTTTTATGTAGCATACATAAGGTGAGTGCAGGTATAATTTTGGAAACTTATACCTACTCTCAGTTTTGCTATTTGTAAAATAGCTCAAAGTAAATTGTTTTTATTGATGCTACATGTATTATTTAAATTTCAGAGAGGAGGTGAAATAAGTACTGGAAATCCCTGCCCCATCTGTAGAGATGAATATCTTCTGATTGACTATACAGTACGTATCTCACCATATACACAGTAGCAACCCCTGCAATTAAGAAAATGTCCACAGCAAAATAAATGCTGCAGAGAAATAGAGCACACAGAATTTTCACGGCAATTTTAACATAAAGTATGCTCCATTTTTAATAAGAAGAAAATACACGTTGAATATTTTTTTGTCCATGGAAAAAAAAGTGCCAGGTATAATGAAAAACTCTGCAGCAATATCCACGGCATTGCCAATTACCGCTTGCCATGGGCAACTTCAGAGGTTGCAGTAGGTGTGTATTTCAGTGGTTAGAATTCATTGAGAACTAGGCTAATATTTACAAATTGTCGAATCGAAGCTGTGACTAGGTAGTCACAAATGCAACCATAATGTTTATGTCTGAGCCTAGAAAAATGGCTTTAATCACATCTTTCAATTTTAACTTTTACTATTAATAACTCGTATGACATGATTTTTAAACATCTAAATCATGAAAGAGATGTTACTGTTTTTAATTTGACCACACTATCACTCTTAATAGCTGAATAGTAATTAATTAATTAATCATACAGTCTGTAGAGAATTGAAAACAAAAAAATGTTTGTTAACCAATTTCTCAGAAAATGTTATGTGAAAAGCGACGGTTTTAGAAAAAAGAAAAATGGATTACACAAAACAAGATTTTAGCTAGAGCCATACAAAATCATTTATGCAATTCTTAGGAGCCAGACATTTAATTTCTGTATAAGACTAAATATAAACTGATTGTATATTTTTCTAAAGAAATCAAAATTGATTTTGTTTTTGGATACATCCATATTGTATATTTTTAAGAATTGGAACATTTCTTGGAGGCTTCTTTTTAGCGACATGAGAGTTATGACAAAATGTTTAAAATTTGCTTCAATAAATTCCATAACAGATCAGCACATATGTTTAAGTTGTATTTGTAATTTGCAGAACACAAAACTGTTAGAGCAGTTTGTATCACAACACACAGGAGAAGTCTTCGACACAATGAAAACAGGATTGTGTCAAAAACAGCACAAGAAGCTCCTTGTTGAAATCATGAAGGCCAGACATCAAGGCAAGTATAATAATAGGTTTTTTTAATGACACCTCTAGAACACATTGATTTGTTCATCATCAGCTATTGGATGTCAAAGTATAATGATTGCTACATAGATTTAATGATCCTGGCATAATTTTGTTTTTTGTTTTAATGAAACCACTAGAACACATTGATTTATTAATCATCGGCTATTGGATGTCATACATTTGGTTATTTTGAAACATAGTCAAGTGTGGGTCAGCTTTTTAGATGTCTTACTTCCAGACCATCGATGCTCTTTGTAATATTCACAGCAATAAACTTGCATGAGGTGAATGTTCAGAAAATAGTCATTTTCATGTGAAGAACAGGCTTTAAAACACAGGCCATCTCTAACACTATTTTTATTTCCTTTTCAGGCTTGATAGAGGATATTGTTCCCTTTCGTGAATATGACTACAGTGAATATTTGGATCAATCCGAAACCAAATCACATTGAGTTTGGTTGTCAGTGACATCCATCAATGTGGGGACACAAAACAGCATTGTGAGAATGTTGTAATTTGTGGGTTTATATTGGCAGTGTTTAGGCTAAAATGTATAGTTGGACATCATTAATACTAATAAAAAGTACTTTGTTTTTTAATCAGTGTTTTAATCAGTGTTTTGTAATTAAATATATAAACAGACCATAGGATTTCACATGTCAGTACAGTGTCGTCAAAATCTTGGAACCGAAATTTAGTTTCAAATGATTTTCATATCACTGCTGCATCATTTTGGATTACTGAAAAACAGTTTCCGATGTGATCCCCTGATCCAAAAAAATGGAACTGAAAAAGTGTTTCCCATGAAATTTGAAACCTATGTAAATTTGGCCTGTATAAGCCTCGATCCCTACTGAAACAGTGGTAGTACACATTTGGGCTGTTTGAATTCAGATTGTTGAGGATTAGCTAGCATTTGTGGATTCCAGCTACATAGTGATTTCACTAGTTCTTATTGGGTTTAAAGTCGAGTAAAAAACCCAGTAATTTCAATGTCCTGAATAAAATGTTATTTTTGCATTTCTAATTCCTAAAGAAATGGATGGAATGTCGGCTAATTTTCGGTCATCTTGAAAATTTTTAATACATCATAATAAATGAAATAATTAGACTTTGAATACTAGATGCTAACCTAGAGTTCATACAGTGCACAAAATATGTAATCTTCACAGTCACAAATCGTCGTGGCATCGACTTATTTATGGAGTAAACATTGTGGGGCACCATCTAAAACTTGTTAATATGGGATATTATTTATGTATGTATTTAACAAGTGCAGACAACAAAATTTAAATGTTCGGTCTTTATGAAACGTGATAAATACAAATAACATGCCATTTCAGCAAACCTTGAAATCATGGATGGCCCCAGTCCTTAGAAAAATTGATTAATTACAAGTTTAGACAGGCTTATTGTCTGATGGTGACTGATGTATTAGAAAATTTCTTGATAATAATACAAAGGTGGCATATTTTTAACATGCATTTGCCATGTTCATTTGATGTTAACACAAAGAAAACAAACTATTTCTAATATTTGTTCAGAGTTGCTGATGTTTTCTCTGAATGGCAGGGCAACATTTATTTATTTTATAAATGCAAAAAGGCCCTCTATATAAAAATCATAATTACTGTGAAGATTTACAACTAGGCATTAAATGTGTTTCTGATTAAAAACAATATTCTTTGGGAATGTTTTAATATTATACAAGCAAGTCTGTTGTGAGCAAAGTGCCCAACTTCACCAGAGAACATTGTCCAAGATGGGTGACTAGGATTCTGATAAACTCCTGGAGGTAAATATCTTGGCTGTATAGCAACATAAAATTAAATGTTGGATGAATTTTGTTGATAAAAATATGAGTCAAATTGTCTGATAAAATAAACTTTTTACAATCATTCAATGAAGATCTCAGTATTTTTTGATTGAGGTAGGGTGATGTAAAACAAACAACAACTGATAAATGATTTTTATTTTTTAATTATGATTATCGTTGAATACAAGCATTCTCCTTTCCATGCAGTTGAGATGTAATCACCAGATTAAAAAAAAATATTAAATTACATTCAGTTGCATAAATAATGTCTATTTCTGTTCTTTGAACATTGTATAACACAATTTGTATTTATAAATATTTTTTTTCCAACAAAATATTTGATATTTAGGCCCTATAAAGCATTACTTTACTTTTTGCAGGGACTTCATTCAGTTCACTTAATATTTTATTTATTATTGATATAAAAAGCTAAATAATACCCACTTAATTAAAAATAAATTGAAAATTGTTTATGTTAGTCTAGCATATTTAAAAAACAAAACTGAAAGGATACAATGGCTAAACAATGAAAATTTATCCAAAAAGATATACAAGAATATATTTTAATTCATTTAATAAATATTAAGATTCTAATTTTTTTTCAAAACTGTCAAAATCAGCAAAGAATTCCAGAAACCATTGAAAATATACTGATGGTCAAAAGTATACCATATGAATTCTGACAATGACAAAAATCCCAAGTCCCTATTTAAAAAACGTTGATTGTAATCTCCAAATCACTTCACTGAAGTCTTAAACCATGCTTTTTTTAATGACATCACAGCCGTTTAATCAGTGCTACCACCACATAGGATGCTATTTTATTGGTAGCAAGGGACTTTTTGATAAACAGTAAGTAGGTAAATACAACAGCCGTCCATATACCACTAACATTTAGAGAAAATAACCCAGTGTTATTTGTAACTGCAGCTTCAGTTCATTACCCATTTAGTTGTTCAAACACAATACTGATATATATATATATATATATTTGTTTTAGCAACTGTCATTTTCTAGCATTTTTTTAAACCAATGAAATTATGACTATATGAGTTCCAAATATTGGTGTATTGTCACTAGGTCAGTGTAATCACATCATCAGTCTACAAATAAATGTTTTCAAATATTTTGTTAAACTTTGCTTGGCCATGGGAAAAAGGAAGAAGACCATACTAAATATTTTTTAAGTTAATCAGGAAAAGACAACTTCTGTAAACAAGTCACTTAATGTCTCATAGTTACAAATCCATATTCTAAAAATTTCTCACCCTTTCTTGGTCCTCACAAAAACCTTTTTTCCCTTATGTTGGAATTGCCTATACAGGCCTTTAGGAATGACTGGCAGTGTGTGTGGGGGGGGGGGGGCACAGACAAATTAGGTTCAAATTCTTATCGGATTTTGATTACAATGGTAAACATTAATGTGTGTAAAAAATTTTGTTTTTAAATCTCTCATGTGAGTGTGGAGGGGGGGGGGCACACGCCCTCCCCCCATTTCCTACGTACCTGCTATACATGTACCTGACAACAGTGATAGATTCTGTTGTTACCCTGCATATTTTTTCCCTTATGGCCCTTTTTACTCCAGTTGTGAACCACTGGCTGAAGGGGAATGGTCAGATGACATTTCTTAGTAATGTGTTGAATAAACATGAAATTCTATTGTGAAGAGTAACTAAATGTAATGCTGAATTAACATTATAGCAGCTTGTACACATTAACATATAATACCAACTTCAAGGCACACTATTCCAAAACCTGCTTGATTTAACACTGATCACAAAATACAGACACACAATTCACAAATAATACTGTCCGTTTATATAATATGTACATCATCACCTTTGAAGAAATGTGTAAAATGAACACAAATTCATTACAGTACAAAAATCATTCAACTTGAGGTCATATGATAAGAACACACCGTTTAAACATTAACTGCACAGGTAAGGCTGCATTACATAGAATCTGCTGACATGCACAGACTCACATGATCAGGAAGAAAAATGTAAGGTTGTTTATTTGTGAGCACATGCCCCAAACATCCAGATTGGTTAGAATATATTGTAATTTATCTGTATCTGCATAACGTGGGTATATGCATGTCTGTGTGGGTTCCTTTGAAATACACCATAATGAATTAAATTCAGGAATTTACAAGACTATCAAAATTGTTAACATAAATTTGATACATTACATGAGGTAAAATACTGAATCCACGAGTCTGTATGCACAGATTGTTTGTTTAATGACCTCCCTCAAGCACAAAAAATGAACACTGGCTATGGGGGATGGGGGGCTGTATGCACAGAGACCAAATTACTCTGTTATTCTTGTTTTCTGCCAGTCCAGCAAATAAAAGAAAAAAACTAGTTACATACCAACATTTTACATTTATCTGCTTGATGGGAAAGTTGATAAATTATTAACCCCATATTTCATGGTTGATGGTCCTGGTCTGCAATATTCTTATAAATATGATAGTAATTTAAATTTGTTTTGTTTTCTATGAAAGAGTAGTTTTCAAAGTTACACATACAGTGTTTTGTTCATGACATGCCATATAAATCTTCAGAAAATTGATCTTCCATCACCACATTATGAATATGTAAAGAAGTTACAAATTCAGGTTTTCTTAGGAAGATAATATACCCATTACATGTGCAAATTGTGTACCACACATGCATTAAACATATCACAATCTGTCTGTTAAAAATACAAACTGTTTGGATTGGAGCATTTTTGAGTTTTAAAACAATCAGTCTACCTCAAATGTTACCATAGTTGATTTGTAAAAGCAAATACATCAGCCTACTGCATCTTCTTTCAATTTTGATTTCCTCACGAATTAAATTAGTAGTTTAAAGTCTATAAATTTGTCATTTACAAATATCAACTCCCTAGTCTCCCCCAAATTTAATGATGATTTTTGAAGAATTTATATTTAAATTTACTCAACATCTTAATTTAAATTCATATACTGGCCTTGACCCACCTCTTCCTGCACACATGGTTAGTACAGGACATTTTTTGTTGAGCCTCAGTGGTCCAGTGGTAGAACGCCAGACTCAAGCTGAAGACAGTGGTTCAAAACCCGTTGGAGGCTGGCCCCCAGTTTGACTGTCATAATTTCCAAATGTTTGACATCCAATAGCAGATATTTAATAAATCAATGTGCTCTAGTGGTGTCATTAAATAAACAAAGGGAAACATAAATTATGAATGATCCCTAAATTGTTTTAATTGGTATGTAAATAATTAGTGAATTGTGTAAACACCTGATAGCCCTATGACAGGATAATTTTGTAACTTTGCCAGCAATTCAATAATACATTTCAATTACACATTCTCACAGTATATATACAAACAGTGGCAAACAAAACGGCACATCATTAAATAATCTCACAAAACAGGCAAAATACCAAGTACAATATTTTGTTAGTAAGTAGCTCATGGCAAACTTGAGGAATGATGAGAAAAATCCATTTGTTAACACAAAATTTACACACAAGAAGTGATATTTACATATGTCACTGATGATTGTTTTCTATATAAGTATGTTCATTAACAAAGACATTTTTACCACTAAAACACTATATAATTATTTTAATTAAAAGATTGTCCTATCAAACAAAGATTTTTTTGAATACAACAAAAATGAAGGTAAGTGATACTAATATAATCTACATAAATTAAAGACTTCGTCAAAAGATTTTTTTAGTCGCCTTGCATAAAGAAATTGGTATATAGATAATGCTAGATTATTGCCAGGTATGCAAAACAGCTAAAGGTAATTTCTTTGGTAGTAGCACCACATGTTTGTAGAGATTTGATACAACTATGCCATATCACAAACATGTTTATTAAAACAAATTTAAACCAATGGCCTTCCATATATTTAGGCAATTGTTATGTGACTGTGTTTTCACTAACAAATCATTGAGTATATTCTAAAAAGCACACACAAATTAGGACACTTCCTAAGGAATATTTTAAGTGCAAACATACAGCAATTTTGTGTGTATGGATGAGCTACATAAATCCCTGCTATTAAGAAAATGTCCATGCCAAAATAAATGCTCTGGAGAAATGGTGTCCACGGCATTTTACGTGGCAATATTAGAATTAAAAAAAAATATATCTTGAAAAAAAAAAAAATTGGACTGGCAAAAAAATGCTGTGGAGAATGAAAAACTGTGGCAATCTCCAATGCATTGCCAATATCCACAGGCAATTTGAGAGATTGCTACATCAACCTCATGCTTATTAATGTCACAACTGTAAAATACTGATGACTGACCTGTGAATAGGACAGTTGTAATTTCAACTTAAAGTGACCGTCACAGATCTAAATTCAATGACCACAATTTGAAATGACTAACCAAACTGCAAAAAAAGTGGCAAAACTTTAAATGACGACCAAAATCAAAAAAATTAAAACGAGAAAACCAGGGGACAATAATTCGAAATCTGAGGTAACTGGAAGTCGGTTCACGTGGTTTTTACAAAGGTAACCCATAGTTCGGTTATGTAAATCAGTTACGGTACCTCAAACAAAGTTAAAACAAAAGAAAACAATTTATAAAACACTTTGTTTTTTTAATGTTTGCTAAAGTTAGCTATGGTTTTTTTTTGTATTTTTTTTAAATGAACTCTTCCAGATTCCTTTTTTCGTTTCACACTGTCCAAGCTACTTTCACTTTATCTACAGTGATGTTCCAAATGGTTTTTTTTAAAGCTCATTCTGCAATTTGGGTAACTTTTGTAAGACCTGTTTACAATAAAACCGTTTTCGGCATTTGTAAAATTATAGGCAATCCAATATTATGTCAACATAATTATATTCCAAAAGATGAAATAGCAGCAGATAATTTAGCCGTCCCCAGAACCCTGGACATTTCATTAAAACTTTTGGCTCGACTCTATACTCAGCATTTTTTTTTTAGATTGGTCCTAAGTTACAACTGTTGCAATATACCATTGTCTACTGGTTCTCTGCGCATCGAGTATCTAAAAAATCAGTCTAAAACATTTGTCGGAATACTTGTACGTCTGCGTGAATAAACTTCATGTAATTGTGAAGTTTGCAAGTTTTAATTTCTGAACGTCTACAGGTCACGAAGTAACTGATTTGCGGTTCGCAAACAAAACGGTGGTTTGCATGAAATATTGTGCCCTGGAAAACCCACACTGAATTGAGTAATTTCTGACTAACATTAATTATTACTTAATGATTCATTCAATTTGCTTTCCTTGAAATAATTACACACTGAAGACACCAATAACAACAAAAAAAGAAAACCCCCAACCCCCACTGAAAAACTACGACCAGAAAGAAAATGGCTGCTAAAAAATACTTGGAATATTATAATAAGAAATGTTTAACGTTTTCTATTCATTCCTTAAATGATATACCTCATGCCAATAATTACAGTCCTTGGTAATCTTAAGTAGTATTGGGAATTGGATTTTTGATACTTTCAAGCCTTGACCACATGTTCATATAACATTAAAGTCTAACTTCAGGTTTAGAAAGTCAAGTCTTTTGTCATAATCGTATGCTGTTAAACCTGAAATTCAGACTTTAAATTTTATAAAAACAGGACCTAATGTAGCATTTTTTTCATTGTCTTTTCAAATTATACATAAATATTCACACAACTTGGCACACATTCACATTCCAATTAACAGATGAGATGCTATTTTGAGGATTTCTCAAAACACCCGCTGTCTGTTGCTTTACTGCTTACAGAGGAACATGATTTACTTTCATCGCTGTCTGTGTACAACATCGTCTGCTGAGACTGCACAGACGAAGTGTCACTACACTGCGAGGAAGATTTCTCCCGCAGAAACGAATCTGTTTCGCCATGCGAATATTTCTCACAACTCTGAAGCGGTCCACCACTGCAGCTTTGTGGTGATAATTCTCCAGCTGTCTGAGACGTGTTTAATGTGGTATCGTTTAAAGAAGCTTTTGGGATTTCATTTTGGTCTTGACCGCCTTGGTACAAAGGACGATGCGGATCCATGGTATCTGGTGAGGTTACTGAAATAAAAACATTACTGACAGTTAAAAAAATTATGCATATTTTCCCTTAAATAAATGTGAGAAATATTTTCATTTATATCTTTTAAAGATGATACTTATGGATTAAATAATAATTTTTGTATAAGGAGATAAAACAAAAAATAAAAAGCCATAAACATTCATCAGAACCAGTATTTTGACTCCTGTAAAGCAGGGAGGGGACAAGAGGGGTATCTGCACCCCTCCCAATTATCTGCACCACCCTTTTTTATGACAATATTTACATTTATTGAGTACGTTGTTGGAGCACTTCAAATGACTGATGGTGCCCCTATTCAGTCAGCTCCCCCTCTAATATTTAAACAGCTGTGCTAGCCCTGTATAGTAATCAGTTGTGAACAAATAATTACAAGGGGATTTTCTTTTTATTTACCTCGTTACTGACAACAGATTTTTTGAGAGAGGATATGGAATTACCTACCTTGTTGACAACAAATCTTTCTTGACAGCTGATCTATTTGACTGTAGAGATCAAGAATCTTGCCTTCAAGATGTTGATTTAATCGCATCATTGTTTTGTATTTGTCTTCAACAGCCTGCAGTGACAAACATTTCATGTAATTTTTCTATCAAAACAATAAGCTAGGGTTTTAATTTCAGACATATTTATTTTGTTTTCCCAGCTTGTTCTCTCTTTCCTCTCTCTGTCTCTCACTCATATTTACTCTCTTCCTCACTCTCTCTATGTCAGTATGTCTATTTTTATCAGGTTTTTTGCCATGTATATAATACACAATATTGATTGTACAGTAATGATTCAGAGCCATATCCCTGACATTATCAAAATGTTTCTGGGACAAAAATAAAATAAATAATAAAAAAATATAAAATCAGCTCATGTTAAGAGATGCAACTGATGTCTAAAACCAAATGCAGTTATTTTTCTATATGTAAAACAAACCAATAAAATGTTTTTTATATTTCATCCTCGGAACTTGGGAATCTTTCTTTAAAAATCTATTATTTGAAAAATAATTTGTTTTAACTTTTGAATTTCCCTACCTTTAGTTCATCTTCATGACAAGTCTTCACATTCTCCAAAATGTCTTTCACATTGCAGATAGCCTGCTCCTAAAAATAGTGACATAGTATGCATGTTTTCAGTTATCTTTTATAGACCATCTACAAATGTTGGTGCTTTTTCACAATCCAAACATGGTTTTATGTTAGGGAAGCAAGGGCTGAACCAATCCTAGGATCGTGAAACTCAATACATATGGAACCTCCCTTAATAAATAATTTGCAGTATCATTAGAAATATTAAATAACATGAAATTTTGGGCTGTTCTTAATGAAGGGCCGATTTCTTGTCGACAGTTCAACCTCGATTCTTAGTTTAAACTGTGTCCACACATGTTAAAAGAATCATGGCTGAACCGTCAACGAGAAACTGGGCCTAAGTTTCATGAATTTTAACAAACTGTAGCTTGTATTGGGAACACGCATGTTCTTATTTCTGCATAATATAGCATACTGCTGCAGATATAAAATGGATTCCTATGTTGTTCAGTTGTACTTATTTTTGTTCTTATATCCAATTAAGGTTCAAGCACGCTATCCAAGGCCCACAACTCAGCTTCCTGTGCTGTCTGTCCAAGACAGAGGTTAGTGTTAGTAGGAGAGATGAAACATGCTGCCACTACACAAATACGGTACATTACAGATAAGCAGTAAGGGATCTTTTATATGCATTATCCCACACATGATAGCATAAACAATGGCCTTTGATAATAAAAGCAGTTGTGGACCAGTGGTCAGTATAAGTATGGAAATCCACCCACTAAGCCTTGCAGAACACTCTCTTTGGACTGGATCTGATAATATGATCTTGATACCTACCAGCCATGAGTCTGATAGTGTAACAACTACATCACTAAGGTAGGTCGTGTACAGTTAAACAAAAGATGAATTTATGATACAAAATAAAGGTATATGACGTTTGTTCTTTCTTTTCTTTTTTGAAATTCAGACAGATTTATGATAACATGCAATAGTGAATCCAGAGGGTCTTCACCCCCCCACCCCTTGAAAACCAACGATAACCTTTAAGAGGAAATGATTCTATTGCATACATTGCCACTACATTTATCAGTGGTAGACTGGTTAACAAGCAGAACAACAGTGGCTTGACGACACTATAGGTTCAGCATGGAAACATACACAGTGACTTAACAAAATATCATCAATCACATTTGGAACCAACACCTTTAAGAAATTCTGAATCCGCACCTGACATGTAACTACCATTGTAAAAACTGCTTTAATATAACACGGAAACAGCAATTTCAAGAAAAGAAGCATACAGCATAATATAACATGGAAACAGCAATTTCAAGAAAATAAGCATACGGCATAATATAATACGGAAACAGCAATTTCAAGAAAATGAGCATACTGCTTAATATATTTATATTTTTGAGGTGAGATAACAATAACGTTAAGGTGGCATTGCCAATTATAGCCAAACATTTTGAGGGGTGTTTACAAAAAATAAAATGTTTACACCACTATCATGATTGGATTTCATCCTCAAAAGAAAATCACCTTGTTTCTGTTAGTCTCTTCAAAATGAGCAACCCGGGCTTTCAGCAAGTCCAGCTCAACAGTCTTCTGCTTGAGACCAGTCTTAACACCTGCAAACAAAATCAAACTTAAACACTTTAGTACATTAATGTAGTCTTAACGGCTGCAAACAAAATCAAACTTAAACACTTTAGTACATTAATGTAGTCTTAACACCTGCAAACAAAATCAAACTTAAACACTTTAGTACATTAATGTAGTCTTAACACCTGCAAACAAAATCAAACTTAAAC
>JAULBS010108411.1:0-15330 GCA_032355785.1 Symmetromphalus regularis | reverse complement strand
GTTTTATACTTGAAGATTTAAGAAAGTATATTTTGTTTTATACTTGAAGATTTAAGAAAGTATATTTTGTTTTATACTTGAAGATTTAAGAAAGTATATTTTGTTTTATACATCAAGTTTTAAGAAAGTATATTTTGTTTTATACTTGAAGATGTAAGAAAGTATATTTTGTTTTATACTTGAAGATTTAAGAAAGTATATTTTGTTTTATACATCAAGTTTTAAACATATGTCTTTTATGAGTATTATAACACATTATGTTCATACCATTCTAATAAAGACAATCAGGAACCGCATGCCAATAGCTGGGAATGGTTTGTGAATTGATACTGTGAATATATCGTTTTCAATCTTAGATTATGTTTAAAACATTCTGTTTAGAGTGTTTACTTGATAATTTCTTTCTTACAAACCAGTATATTGTAACAGTAATTTTTCAGTTCACACTTCAGCATCTTTGTTGTAATATTCACTTTACTATGTACAAATTGTTTGTTTTTTGTTTAATGACACCATCAAAGCACATTAATGTATCAATCATCGGCTACTGGACGTCAAACATTTGGTTATTTTGACATGTAGTCAAGTGTAAGCCAGCCTTTGAAGGATTTTAAACCACTGTCATCAGCTTGAGAGTCCGATGTCCTACCACCAGAAGGCTGTCATAATATCCACTTGTTTATGTACAGAGGCACAGTTTCAAATACGTCACAAACTTTTCACAGATTATGGTCCAACCAGGCCTCGTAAGATCGGCTACAAACCACCGGAAAGAGCCGAGCTGGAGAGAGCACGTGACGAGAGAATCAAGGAGATCAAGATGTGGGACATCATCAGAGAAATCATCCTGTACTCGTTCTTCCTCTGGATCCTGATGGTGATCAGCTACAGACAGCGCTCGGCTAATGGTTTCTTCTACAAGGACAGTCTTGAGAAGCTCTTCATAAACAGCAAGGACATGAAGATGTCATTCATGAAGGTCAATAGCGCAGATTTAATAATGTGTACAAATGTCGAAAATAAAGTATAAAATTAGGATATGCGTAGCCTCAAAATTAATATATTGTTATTTTAGATTTTAAAATGTGTACAAAATGTGGAAAATAAAATATAAAATTAAGATATCCATAGCCTCAAAAATACTTTATTGTTATTTGTTATTTAATAAAATACACAAAATGTGGAAAATAAAATATAAAATCAGGACATGCGTAGCCACAAAATTAATATATTGTCATTTGTGATTTAATAATTTGCACAAGTGTGGAAAATAATAAATTAGGACACGCAAAGCCTCAAAATTAATATATATGTATTGTTAATTGTGATTTAATAATGTGTACAAATATCAAAATTAAAATATAAAATTATGACATGTATAGCTTCAAAATTAATATAATTTTTTTTATTGTAATTTGTGATTTAATAAATTTGATTCCTAATGACTAATAAATATTAAAAATATCTCCAATATAGCACCGAAAAGTTTATGTGGATAATTTTACATAATTATCTTCGCAATGTTTACAGAAAGCACCGATTGCGTATGATGGTTTTATGCATGCTGTATAGGTATATAAATGTAACTCTCACAAAGAATACTGATTGAATTTAGTGTCATCATATTATTATAATTCAGGTTCGTAACACTGAAGAATTGTGGACATGGTGTCAGAAAGACTTGGTGAATGGTCTGCGAGCAAGCAACTACTACAATAACTACCCGCCATTAATGCTGAGAGGTTACCTAGGAGACAAAGTGTCGAGGATCATGGGATATGCCACCCTTCGTCAACTTCGAGTGAAGCCAGGTTAGCATGGTTGAGATATGATGATTATAAAATGAATCTAGGAGAGACGTACTGGCCAGACCCAAAACATTGCTTATAGTGCCATTATGTTAATTTATATTTGCCTTAACAGAAATAAATTAGGCCATGATAAATTAATTTTGTGTTTCGGGTCCCACAGTTTAAAAATCAGGAAAACACAACATGGGGTTTCTTTTTAACACAAGTTTAAATACCACGAAATTGTACCCAAGAGAGTATTTGTAGGAGTTAAATTTTGTGTAATAACAGTGACGTGAGAACTTCGAAGGATTCTTTAAAATATCCAAGTAATTTACTTCCAAATTGGTTGAAATATAAAACGTAAACAATTTCGATGCGATTATTGTAAGTTCTTGTTTATAAAAATATAATTTGTGCATACAATTTGACACAAGCATCACAGAAAATCAATGCAGGCGGACGACGCAAAACAAATTTAATTTATGATGGCCTTATAATTCCCACAGAACAGAGCAGTGTTTTATAAGACAACTTACAAGAATTTGAAAAACGCTGGTTTGTAAATTTGTTATTGAATGTAAAATGGACCATTAATAGAGGATAAACACAAGAACAGTTGCTTATGTTTGTTGTTGATTAAAGGTTTGCTAATTCATATATCAATAAATACTCTTGAAAAAGTCTGAATTTAATGGACGAAACGTCGAGTTTTATCAAAATAATCTTTTAATTTTGTGTATTGTTTTTATAGAAGTAGATGGTTTTACGACAAAGACTTTTTGTTTTAAATAAATAAATATCAAACCGCCTGTTTTTCAGGAACGTGTGAACCCTACAGTTTGATGAAACACATCACCCCGACCTGCAACAAACCGTATACAATATTCTTCGAAGATAATACCGACTACGACGTCAGCTGGTTTCCTCTAGAGAACAGCACCATCATCAACCGACCTGAGTACGCGTACACCAAAGCAAGCAAACTCAACAGCTACCCGTTCTTGGGCGAGACTGCCTTGTATGGAGGGGGAGGGTATGTGGTAGAGTTGAGGCAAAGCAAGTGGGTGTTGGAGAAGATCATGTCCAGGCTGCAGAGAGAGCAGTGGATAGATAGGCACACTCGAGCTGTGTTTGTGGAGTTTACTGTTTACAACCCTCAGGTTAACCTGTTTGCTATAGTGACAATAGTCGCAGAGGTTCTTGCCACTGGTGGTGTAGTTCCATCATACAGGATTGAGCCGGCAATGCTTCTGCCGTATATGTCGTCTGCCCTTCTGTTCCAGATCCTCTGTGAGATTGTCTACTTTGTCTTCACGATTGTTTTCATTTTCAAAGAGATCAAGAAACTGATACAGATGAAGTTTACGTATTTCAAATCATTTTGGAATCTTATTGAGATTTCCATCATCGCCATGTCGATAGCGGCGATTGTTGTCTACTTCTACAAATTCATTGTCACTAGAAAGCTGACAGCCCAGTTCAAGCAGAACAAAGGCAATAAGTACATGAAGTTTCAGTATGTTGGGTATTGGAACGAAGTCTTTTCCTACGTTATTGGTTGGTTGGTCTTCTTTGGAAGTCTGAAGTTCCTAAAGCTGCTTAGGTTTAATAAGAGGATGTCTTTACTGGCAGCCACTCTGAAGAAGGGAGCCAAGAAACTGGCACATTTCAGTCTCATCTTCTGGATTGTGTTCCTGGCATTCATTCAGCTCTTCTATCTGACCTTCCTCTCCACGTCTATGTCTTTCGCTGACTTCATTGGTTCTTTCGAGACTGGGATCTTGATGATCATGGGCAAGCTGGACATCTTCGGCATGACAATGGTGTCACCTGTGATGTCCCACTTGTACGTCTTTCTGTTTGTCTTTACTCTGACGTTTATCCTCGTCAACATGTTCCTGTCCATTCTGAACGAAACATTCGCAGCAGTTCGAGCCGGTCTGACGAAGGAATGCAATGATTATGAGATCATCTCCTTCATGACGGATCGCTTCAAGAGCTGGACGGGACTGTGGGTTCGACCAGAAGCCGAGGAGATTCGAGTGAAGCAGAAAAAAGGCAAGGCCTACTGTAGCAAAACTGCTCTCGCTATAGAGGAATTCCCTGATCGGATAGATCGTCTGCTCAACTCCATCTCAAACGTCTACATACAGGACGACAATCCTGACGTCATTAACAACCCAACTGTGACATCACAGAAGATGAAGTTGAAGAAGCTGATGAATCAAGATGATGAGCCATTTATTCATGATATTTCAGAAGGAACCAAATAAATAAAAACTCGTAATTTAATCTGCAGGTTGACTTGAGTATAGTATGTACAGATATTATACAGTTATCTAGTTGGGCTTGAAATAAACTGCAAAACATTTTAGAAATATCTAAATATAACAAATATAATCGTAAACGTATTGAAGAATTGAAATTTCGCAATATGTTTTTTTATACTCATAAATTAGGTCTGAGAGACTAATTAGAATAAACTTAGAATGGACTTTTACACGATATCAACCAAATAAACACTTGTTTTACCAGTTATGTGTATATTGTAGTCATATTATTATTATTCTAAAAAGAAAAACTTACCTCTGACGTCTTAGTGGTTTCGTTAATCTGATATCTTTGTTTTGTTACATAGAATACTAATTTTGGTATTGTTTAATTATGACAATGGTCTTCATATGTTCTTCTTTGTTAATTTAGGCTGGAGTTTCAGGTTTTTGTTAATATACCCTGGTATTGTTAATTATTATTTAATTGATATTTAAATATCTATAGTATGTTTCATTTCATGTAAACAGTTTTTCGAGATAACTTTAGTTAGGTCAGTATAGCAAAAAGGTAAATAGATTTGGATATAGAATGAAAAACAAAATATTTTATGTGTATTTTTTTTTATATAAAATTGTATTAATCACTTACAAGTAATACGTACCAAACAGTCCGTTGCATACGCGTCTTAGCGAGCTTATACAACCGGAAGAGGGCCGAAAAATACAGAATTTCGTATACGGCCATGGTCTATACAAGGCTTTTACTTCCGGTATAATTTTTCTAGCATGTTACCTGAGGAAGATTTACACTGCTTCGTTGTTAGTTTTTCTAATAAAGTAAGTTGACTTTCTATGATATAAACAGTTTTTTGGAAAGAATATATCTTCATTTATTTCTGAAGCGAATGCACTGTAAATTACGAATTCCGATGTAGTATATTTAGCAGTTACCGAGCTAAAAGCGAGTAATGAAATATATTAGAATTGGACGTATCATCATTTACACCTGTTGTCGTATAATGAGAGTTTCCTCCCTTACCTAAACAAATAGCAGATGACATAAAATAAATGGCATAAAATAATAAATAGCTTTAAAAAAAAAAATTATAATAATAATAAAAAATTGAAAAGAAATAATAATTTTTTAAAATTAAAAAAATAGATGACATAAACGGTGATTAATAAATACGTCATTAAATGGGTGTTTTCACATTTGTCTTGTTATAGATCTACGGACAGTGGTATTGGCCCTCTACCGGCTGTATAGGCCTTCGACCGGCATTGCCTTGGGCTAGTACAGCCTGCCTGGGGCCAATACAACTGTCCTTGGACCTATAATAATGCCAATATGAAAACACCCATTTAATAACATAATAGTATTAATCAGTTTGTGCCCCTCATTACAGAAAAATTGAATGCTCCTGTCACACTATTTAATATACATATTTAGAAATATATATTTTATAAAAGATGTTTTATTATTTAATTTAGCCCAGTTTTGGTAAATAAACAAGTTGCATTGAGTTAATGGTATATAGAAGTGTTAATTTTCATTGAATAATTAATTTATTTTGTGACTGTCATATCTTTCAAATAACCAGCTACTTATTTCCTAGAACTGGGGTAGTATTTAAGTATGTTTCACAGTATATAACAAAGGGGCATTGCTCATACTTGTTAAAAAAAATTATTGTGTTTTTGCAGGTTGAACTAGCACAAAAATATGATCTTCCCATGTAAGTAAAATATATTTTATTAGGTATAATATTATACAGAAATCAGCACATCTGTCTGTCTGTCCGTCCGTCCATCCATCAATCCAACGGACCATTAGTAATTTCATTCCATTTGATATCTCGGTCATCATTAAAGACATTTTGATGAAACCTATTCAGTATTCACTAAATGTCTTCATTAGTGATGATATTTCTATAGGGTAGGTCTGACTAAAGTACACCAGGAGAATTTTAAAATGCTATTAACAGACATAAGTTGAAAAACATTAATTATAGTCCTAAAATCATCATGTTGAGAAATCGTGGTTTGTTAGCATGCCAGTGTTGAGATTACAATCAATGTTGTTCTTTTATTTTCCTTTTTTTTTTGGTGGGGAGGGTCATGTTAAAGATTTGCTTGTTTTATTATTTTCAGAATTCACATTCGTGTATATACTTTGTTTTGATAATCAACATATGAAGTGCTGTCATGGATAAAATGTGATTACATCTTTCAACATCGAGATCATGTTTTAGGATCAAAGTTAATGTTATATATTTGCATGTCAACAGTTTGTTCAGTAACTCCATAATTACTAAGGCTATTTAAACAAAACTTCTAATGTGTGGCTTGCCATTGTGACCTTCTTTCAATTTCTAAAAATCAATGTAAAATCTTGTCCTGCATGGACCTTCACTTCCTGAATAACATAAGACCATCAAACTTTGTTTAGTGTACATTTTTCATATGCTGGTGTGTATCAGACAGTAATTAGGTCACTGTGACATATTTTCTGTCTCTGATTGTTAAAGGAACTAGCTGCAGATTAAACAGTATGATTTGATATCATTAAAAAAATAGTCACATTACTTCCATTTTGGCTGGCAAAACGTATCCTTTACTTAGAATTTGCTTCAGTTTAATTTTCATTGTCGATTTCAGAAATGTACATTCAAGATCAGCTGGAAGACCAACAATAGCTCTTTTAAAAGAATTAGGTAATTTACATGTTATTAATTAATTTTGGTGTTTGTCTGAATTCTCATGTTTATAAATAATTGTATGATGATGATCAATTGTAACAAAATGCTAATTTATTCCCTTCCCTCCCTTTTTTTTTTTTGTAATACCAACAGTTTTTCCTTCAAAATTTGTGTATATTCATAACTATTGGGCTATTGTGGTGGTCTTAAGGGTAGGCTTACTTGCAGGTAATTGGTAGTTTCTGACTGAGAAGGGGAATGGATACTTAATACAAGATATAATATATGGTATCCACCTGGTCAAAAGAATTTCATCATGCATGTGTGAAGATATTTTTCCTGTGGTGGTAGTTGTGGGGGAGGGTCCATAATGTATTCCTCTACCTTCAAGGAACAAGACACAATTTATTAAAATTTAAAAAAGAAATAAGTGGAGGGGTTTGAACATGGTGGTTTTGGCAGTAGCATGACTAAATTTAATAAGTTAACAGCATTCTCGTGTAACTAATTCTTAATAAGATTTTTTAATTAAACATTGACATCACTTGTTTATTAAAATATCTTGTTGAATGCATTAATAACCAGTTATTGCTATAAGATGTCAGCTTTAGTGTGCAAAGATTCGAATGGTGAATGACAGTGGCAAGCTTCGTGGCATTAACGATTCAACCTGAACATGATAAACCCAATACCTTATGACAATACCTGGTTATTTTATCCTGCAATCCAGTGAGATTAGAGGAAAGCTGTCGTAATGATTGCCAATTTCTCTTCATTATCCTGTGGGATTAATCAAGAGTAAATCAGCTGGTTTGTAATGTGATGTCATACTTTACAGGGATTATTCATGATGTCATAGCTTATAAGGGGTAACCAATTTGTCATAAAACTGAAAATAAGATTATTAAGCTCTAACTTTAAGAAATGTATTTGACATGTTAGATTTACTCTGCCATACAAACAGGTGAAACATTTACTATAACAAAACCAATAAAATGTATTCAACACATGAAGTGTAAAAAAAAATTAAAGCAGTAAAACAAGCCAAAACCATATACACTGAACCAGGTACATGTCGAAAAGTACCAATATGTTTTGATTACATAATAAATTAGCATATTAAGACCATGATTATGTGACTTGATCATGCATGGGTAGGAGTTTCAGGTTATAACTCAAGAGGTCGACCATCTTCATGAAGTGTATTGGGTTGTTGAATTTATCCCCTTCAACAGACCTATTTGGATTATTTTTTTCATTCCAGCCATTAGTCCATAACTGTTGTAACAAAGAAAATGACATGTGCAGTCCTGTCTGTTGAAAATGTGTATAAAAGACCTCTTGCTGCTAATCGGAAAGGTTAACCTATGTGATGGTAGAGGGTTTCCCCTGAAGACTTTGAATTCACTAACACTGTATGTTTCACACATTACAGCCACTGAATAAACAATTACAACCACTGCAATCAAGAAAATGTTAAACACAAAATAAATGCTGTGGAGAAATAGTGTTCACAGCAATTTTAGTGTAAAGTATAGTTTATTTTTAATATTAATAAGAAGAAAAAAACTTGTCCGCAGCAAAAAAACATGCCACGCAGAAAGAAAAACTGCAGCAATCTCTACAGTATTACTGACTGCCACAGGCAATTTCAAGGGTTATATTATGGTAGAGGTCCTCAATTTGTGATCAACTTTCATTAAATATTGCGATATTGTACAGTATTATTTAACTTGCTGTGGTTATTTTCCGCAGGAGCAACCAGAGTTCTGATGCATGCTTTTGATGGGAAACCATCGGTGGCACTAGATGGAGTGAGAGCTGGATTCTACTTTTCTATTCCACCGTCCATAGTTCGAAGTGAACAGGTAGACAACTAAGATGGGGTTTTTTTTTCTTCTGTATACGTACAGTATGTGCAATCAGTGTTTTTATTACACTGTGGAGTAGTATATATATATATAACAAAAGTGTCTGCTAGTGAGAATTGAAAACACAGCATACACAGACACTGGTTTTAAGGAAAGGGGGGTGGGGGTAATCAGTTAGCAAATTTGTTCAGTTTTCCATTTTAAAGGAATAAGTTATAAATTTTCATTTGATAGTAAGATAAATAATCTCATACGTTGAGCTATGATATATTTATTTGAACTTAACATTTTTTTTATCAGTCATTTGTTGTCCTTGTATTGATGCCTGGGTTGAATGAAAGAGTCCAGTTTGGTAATGTCACATAATCTATGTTAAACCAATTAAAAGGATTGTGACTAGTGATCCATAATGAACTAGTCTGGAACTATCCATCTTATTAGTTTCTTTTGTACATTTGGTCATTATTAAAATAAAGTTGGGAGTAACAATAAAGTGAAAATAGATAATCGTGGGATTAAGATACATTAATCTGTACTAGGACATATTTTATACTTTTACTATTTTATATACTGTTTTACTAAAACATTTATAAAAAGTAGTGGAATAACGTAGAAATGTAGTAAGTCCAAAAATGAACCCAGTTCGATTGTGACCAAAATTTGAATGAGGTTTTTTTTTCTTAATTCAGTACATAAATTTACTAATATTGGTATAAATTATTGTTTCTAATCTTTTTCAGAAAAGTAAACTTGTATCCCAGTTACCTTTGGAAAGCATTCTTCTAGAAACTGATTCCCCAGCTCTGGGACCTGAAAAACAGGTACGCCTATAGATGTAGGAGCCAAACTGATTGGTTTTAACTTCTTTTCATGCTCGTATTCAATTAAGATTTGAACACACTGACAGACTGTAGGTAGGCTTTACAATACGGTTATTGTTGCTCAGATAAAAGTAAGTAGCAGTAATTCCCATATCCTATTGGATTGCCCCCAAAAGGTTTGCTATGAACTATTAGGCAAAACATAGTTTCATAGAATTTTTGTTTGAATAATAATTTTGTAAAACATTAAAATGATAAAAAAAAAATTCTTTCTTTTTTTACTTAAAACATGAACATAAAGTCTTTAAATTTTTTCCTTCGTGGATTTTTTTTTTATTTTAAACCTTAAGATTGGCAGTAACAAAAACTTTTAAAATAATTTGTGATTTAGTAATTTTATTCATATTTTAGAGTGGTTGAAATGAGTGAAAACTAAAATTCTTTCATTGTACCGATACAATACAATATAGGTTAGCATTGGAGTTTTAAAAGTGTATTCTCTCACTGGGTAAAAAATAACATGTACAAGTAAAATTTCATTTTCATTAATTTAAGACATTTATTCCATAAAGCAATTAAAAACAAAAGACTGATGTATTTCTTTTATACTTACAGATGTTTACCTTTGAACTCTCAACCAATTTTAAATATATTTTGGTTACCACAGCAATTAGGCTGTATCCATTTGGCTAGTATTTTTTGTTTTGGTAAATGCATCACTGAATTTCAAAGTAGTAGACTATAAGAATGTTATTTGCTCTGCTTCTGTATTAATTATTAACATGTAACACATAGTTTCTCATTTGTGTTTTTAGGGTCGAAATGTTCCAGCGAATGTTGCCATTTCCTGTGATTATATTGCTGAGACTAAGAAAATTGATCCCAGTGAAGTCAGACATATAACAACACAGAATGCAATAAAACTTTTCCCCAAACTTGCAAGATTTTTCTCAAAATAGTCGTTTAAAAAATATTAACCTTTCAATCTTCCAAATTATACTTTGTGACATGGATACTTAAATAAAAACTGTTGAATTTTATTTGTTTGGTTTTAGTGTAATTTTATGTGAGCATACAGGACTTAATTATTGAGCCTCCACTACATGATAGATTACACTTATATATACATATACAGCACTTAATTAAACATCCTCCGTATTACCGTGCTCCATCACTACAAAACTGCTGAACCAACATTCACCTAATACTGTTGGTCACGTAATAGACAGTTGGGGATTGTAGAAAATTGTAATTTCATTTTTATAATAAACCAATGGATTCTTGCAGAACCAGCAACTTTTAAATAATTTTGTCAAACACTGGCTGAAGAGAATGTGAAATTGAACACAAGTTGTGATAGATACTGTTAGTACACTAATTAGGGCTTATCTATTTTGCACGTATCACATAAGTTTCAGAAATCCCCTTCTGTATCCTTATGGGTACATACATCAACCACTTATTGTGTATTGTACGTAGAGGTAAGATGACGTACTTGTTCAAATTCAGTTAAATCGGTGACATTAAAGTTTATGTATTTTCTAAAGGAAAGAAAATGATTGCACAAAGTGAGCAAAACATTTAAAAAAATAAATGCTTTGAAAAATGGTTTAAATAACCACAAAAAATAAGGAAATCAGCAAATTCATCGAAAATTGATATCACTGTTATTAAAGGCATAGTCCAATGGAATTTAAGGGACTGTGCTCTTAAATATTTATTACGAATGAAACTTAAATGCATTTGTTATATTAGATCTCATTTTCATGTCACACAAGTAATTTTAATTTAACAATGGTATAAGAAATTCCATGTCGAATCGATCTGTTGTTTTTCAAATTCAAAAATTTCATATTTCAAGATTGGAACTCCTCGTAGGGTGAAATAAATGGGTACAAAATGTTTTTGCAGCTACAAAAATATTCAGAAGTTTTAAAATAATGGCTAACTTGAAATATATACGTCACACTTTCAACAGAAAAAGAAAACATTATTTTTCTATGTATTTTTCCGTGAGCATAATTATTATTTTTTAAATATTGATAAGCGAGATGCAGTGGTTATGTAAGTAGTCGAATGAAGTATTTCTATGGAAAAATCAAATGTTTATATTTAAAATTAATTCTTTGTTTGGAAATGAATTAGGTCAAGGGTCCGTGGGAACCACAATTTATTTTTATATTTACTAAGTAATCTTTTCACTTATTTTGTATATACATTACCCAGGTACACACATATTCAAACCATGTTTTACCAAAGTATTTGAAACCATCTTCCTTGTATGTTTTAACAAAGTCCCCTAAATCTGTGTACATGTTAAATAAATGATCCCTTTATAAATAAATGAAAGAAAACAAAAATCATTTAACTCATTTTAGTGTGTCCATAAAATACTGATCATTCTGGTAATACTGTAGTGAAAGAATTGCAAATTGATAAAATAATTACATCACGCTTGCAGTAGAAAGTGAAAAGAGAAAATAAAAACCATGACTACATTATAATTTCAATAAGCAAACAATACTGGATTAAAATATGTGCAGTTATGCAGACACCACACAGGACAAGATGAAAACAAATTTTATTTAAATGTTTTTAGGAAAGTGTGAATTCTATAAGTTTTTCTGCATTGTAAATGTCTGGTTAATGAATAAAATGTCAAGTACAAATTAAATGTCAAACTAGACTGAGTTTCCAATAATGCGATGGCTTGATTATTTAACAACACCCCAGCATAAAAATAAATATTGGCTATTGGCAGTGTAAAAAACTAATTACTGGTGTACCATTTTCAAAGAGTAGCAAAATTGATCCCAGTAACATCCTAAAGAAAAATTAACAACCAGACTTGTTTAAAGCAGCATTTTAAAGAAGCAAATTATTCTGTTTTTCCTTTATGATGTTTGTTTATAAAACCTTAGCATTCTACAAAGTCGGAGAGTTTAACATCACAACAAAGCAATACAAATAATGATGATGTCATCAGATTTATTAACATCTCAATGTTAGTTTTACACGCATAGACTCTGTAGATCATAAATATAAAGTTTAGGTCTCCAAGGAAAATGCAGAAGAAAACAATCAATACAGAAAATCATCTTCAGTGTTTAACTTAGGATTTTGAGAGGAACAAGAATGTCTCATGCAACACACTGTTTATGGATAAAATATGAAGTGTTTAACTTTCATTATTGCCAAGGTATAAAAATGCAAACATATTTGACCAGACCACACACACACATAAATTATATCACAGAGAGATGGACACAATATAAGTGAATGCATTTTAAAGTCGACTGCAAAACTTGTGCTACAATATTTACATAAACATGTCAAAGAATCAATGGCAGCACATCTAAATAAAAGCAATTCAAAAAGACAAATGTAAACAAAACAATGAGCAAAGTTCACACTAGTAATACTGAACAAGTTCACATAATACTGACACAGGTAAATTATTTCCAAACTTCTCTCATGGTTACAAAACAATGGAATGCGAGTCACAAAGTAGTTTCATTAAGAACCTAAACAGTTTCTTTTGGAGGTCATCACATCTCTGCCATAGATTAGTTTCTCTTGATCCTTTTCTTTCATGGATGTTTCAAAATACCCGTTTCATGCAACGACCTCCATTAATGTTCACTCACATTAACGACCCCTTGACCTGGCTTTCATCTGAAAAATAAAACAGCTCAATAAGGAATAGGAAAGAAAACAAAAATGTTTGTTAACTTTAAAGCCTTATTTGTTTTTTCCAACAGCACTCTTACAACGACTCATTGTATTAATATTTTATCATCTCTAGCGTAGCCAGCATGAGGCAGGGTCTGGAATTTCTGCAGATTTGTTTTGTTATTTTCCCCATGATACTGATATTTATTATCCACTTGGTTCTGGCTCCCAGGGTCTAGGTTTGCCTCAGCATTTTTCCCTCTATAACTACGCCCCAGCATCACCTACATGTACATCATGACATGCAACTTTTAACTTTTATGGGCATCCATTGTGAATACAGAAAAGCATAATTGTTATATTAAAAGCATAATGTTATATATGTCCATACTCATCTGTTAAAGGCATAGTCCCATGGAATTTAAGGGGCTTTCTTGTCTAAATATTGATTATGAATGAAACTTACATGTATTTGTTATACTAGATCTCATTTTTATATCATGCAAGACATTTTAAATGAACCATGGTAAAGGAAATTCCATGTCGAGTCGATAAGATTTCTTTCACATTTAATTTTTTTTAATTTTGATATCGGAACTCCTCGTGGGGCAAAATAAATTGGTATGAAATGTTTTAGCCGCAACAAAAATATTAATACATTTTAAAATAACGGCTAATGGGGGAATAACTGTCACGTGACTCAAAATATATATGTCACACTTTCAAAGGAAAAAAAGAACTTTACTTTTTTTCAATTTATTTGTACATGAGCACAATTCATTATTATTTTTAAAATATTGAGAATAAGCAAGATGCGGTGGTTATGTAACTAACTGAATGAAGTATTTCTTTGGACAAATCAAATGTTTATATGTAAAATTAATTCTTTGTTTGGAAATTAATTAGGTCAAGAGTCCATGGGAGTAGGACTAGCTAACAGCCAAAATAGCCACATGTTTAAAATATGCTGGTTAACATGTCAGCTACCCCTGCAATAAAGAAAATGTCCACGGCAAAATAAATGATGTAGAGAAATAGTGTGAACAGCAATTTTTGCACAAATTATCCTCAAGTAATCAGTTTCCGGTCTATTAAGGAGGAAAACCTTCTGCACATGTGCAATTGTAATCGCAGAATTAATGTAACCGAATAATATTTTACCATGGTTATGTTACTATTAAAATAAACAAACAAATATTTTAGATCTTATCTGTTTATATATTTATAAAAATGAAATCTCCACCTGATCGGATGTTGACTTGTGAATTTCTTTCTGGAACGTATCTATTTTTAGAAAGAGTTACAGTCTAGTTGTCGTACCGTAAAATATATATCACACGACTTTCTAAACTTAAGGAAGACAACATAATGTCATGTTTGTGAGGTCTGCCAGTGACAATTGCTGCTTATTTTGTATGTATTGATGTTACACGTTATTTAGAGAATCTACAATGCCAAATGAGGGTTGTGTATCACTCAACCTTTTAAAAAGTTAATTTTTACACTTTGTTTTCTTCTAATTTTGTCTTCTGAAAGTGACGATTTTAATTTTTGTAACATAATTATTTCGATGTCAAGGTTCATTTGTGTGCAGATTCGTTGTAAACAAACCAAATAAAAATAAACCGACACCATATTTAGGCTGGAAACTGATTATAGTATCATCGGGTGCCCTGTTTCGGCGAGTGATCACGTCATTCTAGTCACCCACCAAAACAGGTTACGTAGTTCTCAATATTGACCTCAGAGGGTCGCTATTTGTTTTGTTGCCTGAGTTTTCAATATTACCATGGAAAATTCTGTTCAGTACATATAATTGAAACAGAAACTCTAATTAAAAGATAGATGGCCATATAAACAAAGAATCAAGTTTTAAAATTCTTTTTCAATTTATTGGTTATATCCTAAAGTGCCAAATTGCGTCCTCTGTCCAAATTGCGTCGTATGTTACTTCTGAATAAACAATGCTTGTGAATTTTAAAATATCTCACCACACACGTTGTCAATACAAGTCTTGGTCACATACATGTAGATGTAAAAAATATGCAAAAAAGAAGTCAAAAAATATTTTTGGGACACAAGTTTAGATTACTGCTCTTTTCCACTCTGAGATTTTAATAAAACAGAGCAGTTTTTAAAAAGTGATTTGTCACATAACAGCGATTGGAATCGTTCACCACTTAGGTCAAACACATCTGTGT
>JAULBS010108400.1:0-15331 GCA_032355785.1 Symmetromphalus regularis | reverse complement strand
GGTTTTTAAAATTTTAATTTATGACTTTCATTTTTTATTGTAATAGTTCAACATAGATGAGGGTCAGATGCCGGCTGTTTTCAGTAAAGTTTTCCATGACCTTGGAATCAATCCAGCAGAATATTTGGTGATTTTCTTAATTATTTATTAATAATTTGCTAATTCATTAAATATGTTACAATTATACATTTTTAGTAACAAACAAAAGAGCTCTCCGAGTACTTCATAATCACCATGTTAAGTACTTGATAATCACTATGTTAAGAACTTGATGATTGCTATGTTAAGTACTGTATTCTGTATTAACTACTTGATAATCACTGTTAAGTACTTGATAATCACTGTAAAGTACTTGATAATCACTTTTAAGTACTTGATAATCAATATGTTAAGTACTTGATAATCAATATGTTAAGTACTTGATAATCAATATGTTAAGTACTTGATAATCACTATGTTAAGTACTTGATAATCACTGTGTTAAGTACTTGATGATCACTATTTTGAGTACTTGATAATCACTGTTAAGTACTTGATGATCGCTATGTTAAGTACTATATTCTATATTAACTACTTGATAATCACTGTAAGTACTTGATAATCACTATCTTAGGTACTTGATAATCACTATGTTAAGTACTTGATGATCGCTATGTTAAGTACTGTATTCTATATTAACTACTTGATAATCACTGTTAAGTACTTGATAATCATTGTTAAGTACTTTATAGTCACTATATTAAGTACTTGATAGTCAGTATGTTAAGTACTTGATAATCACTATGTTAAGTACTTGATAATCACTATGTTACTTGATAATCACTGTTAAGTGCTTGATAATCACTATTTTAAGTACTTGATAATCACTATATTAAGTACTTGATAATCACTATATTAAGTACTTGATTGTCAGTATGTTAAGTACTTGATAATCACTATGTTAAGTACTTGAAAATCACTATGTTAAGTACTTGATGATCACTATGTTAAGTACTTGATATTCACTATGTTATGTACTTGATAATCACCATGTTAAGTACTTGATAATCACTATGTTAAGTACTTGATAATCACTATGTTAAGTACTTGATAATCACTGTTAAGTACTTGATTGTCAGTATGTTAAGTACTTGATAATCACTATGTTAAGTACTTGATGATCACTATGTTTGGTACTTGATATTCACTATGTTATGTACTTGATAATCACTATGTTAAGTACTTGATAATCACTATGTTAAGTACTTGATAATCACTATGTTAAGTACTTGATATTTAAAGTGATTATGTCTCAGGGATATCAGAAGGAACTTGTCATAAAATGATGTGTTTTTGTAGTAAATTATGTTGCATGTAATGAAAGTGAAATTATTTTAATGACATTTTATACACTGCTATCCCAGTCCACCCATTCCTATTATTTATTGCCTTGAAATGTGTTCATACATTTGTAAAGAATAATATTTTCCACTGCAGGTGATGCTGAGCACTCCGATGGATCTGAGTGACAACTTGCGTAAGAGTTTGATGACTATTCTCGTGGATGGCCTCCAGGTGGCAGGAGTATGTATGGTCCAGCAAGCGCTTCTCTCCCTTTACTCATACAACACAACTTCTGGGATTATTGTCGATGTCGGAGAGACTATCGAGATATTACCAATCTATGATGGTTTGTCTCCCATTTCTTAGTTTGTCTTGCTAGATTGTTTTTACCAAGGATGAATGTTGGAGTAGACATTTTTTTTCTTTTCAAATTGCATGTTATCTATATATTTTGCTACATTTTTATGTTCTTTCTTTCTTTCTTTTTTCCTGTTTCTTTAATTTATGGTATAAATATGTCTACTGAAATAATGTCAATAAATTAAGTATTTTATCAGTTATTTTTATTTTGTCAGTTTTAATAATCCTGATTAAATGTCATCATTTGTGGAAGTTTGGTGGGATGAGTAATGGTTATTTTTAAATATTTGAAAAAGATAATAGTTTCTGAATAAATGACATATTTCTCTTTCTTGCAGCAATGTTATTTTTATTATTATGTTTGCGTATAATATAGTGTATTGTATGAAGTTTCTGTGTATTGTACAGGGTTTGTGATTGAGGGGGGTGTTTCAATGTTGCCATATGGAGCGGAGAAGATCGAGGACTCATTACAGATATCTTTAATGACTGAGAACTACAGGTTTACCTCCAGGATTGAGAGATTGCTAGTTAAATACATCATGGAACAGGTACATATTAAAGAACCATATTTCAAGTAATCTAATAACACAAATCATATCTCGGCTTAATGAAGTGGACTTTAAACACGATGAGTAAATATTAAATCTTTGAAAGTAACATTAATTTGACATATTCTGTATTATCACTATTATTTTCATTAAAATAACCAAATGTTTGAAATTAAACATAAAAAAAAAAAAAAGGGTTGTAAAAGGGATTGAGATAGACACACATGATAAAATCAGGTCTCAATTGGCCAATTTTCAATATTTTGTAAAAAAAAAAATAAAAAAAAAAAAAATATATATATATATAGAGACTAGTTTTGAGGAAATATAAATAATTTTTAGCCCATTTGTTTAAAAATTAGTATTTGGCTGTTGATGGAGTGAACAGTATTCCTGTGGGTTTGAAATATATACATGAACCATTCATTTTATTTTGATATTTATTTTTTAATTTATTTTTTCATGTTCAGTCATGCTATGTTGCATCGGACTACAAAGCTGCTCTAGAGGAATGTAAAACAAATGGAGATAAAATGTCATACACTGTTCAGTTTGAACCCTTTGATCTTCCTACAGGATCATACCCGTAAGCACTTTTATTTTGACAGTTTTACAAAAATACAATTTTTTTCATAAATCACAAAGCCATTCTATAGTTATGGAATGTTCAGACAAGTACAAATATGGGAGTAATTATACTTTGGGATTAAGAGCTTACTTGAATATATCTATATAAATATAAAGGACTTAGACTTTAAACTATTATTTTTTAAATTTGAATCTGTTTGAGTGTTTAAATGTAAATATGACCGATATTCTTTCATTGTTTTATGCAAATTTTAATAACAACAAGATGTTCATTAAGGTTTGATCAATGTACTGGGCTGTTGTTACATTATTTTTCTTTGTTATTTCAGATTAGTCAAACATGATATCAGTCGTTTTAAGAGTCCAGAGGGTTTGTTTGATATGGACTTGTGGGAGATGGACTTTCCTAATTTACACAAACTTGTCTTTGACGCCATCCAGACCTGCCCCATGGACAGTCGGAGACACATGTATAGGTTTGTTCATTCCAACTAAATTATTGAACAACCGACCATTATTACAGTGTATAAAAAATCTACATTGGCTGAGTCATACTGAATATTGAAATGGTAGCATGCAATCTTCAGAATTTGCAGTGGCAATTGGCAATGTATGGTTTGTTCTTTCCAACGAAATTATTGTTTTTATCATTGTGTTTCCCACTATTTTGAACAACAGACTAATTATTAAAGTGTATAAAAAATCTACATTGGCTGAGTCATCCTGAATTTTGAGAATGTTAGCATGCAGCCTCTGGAAAATTTAATGTGTGTGTTGTTTTAACAGGTCGGTGTATTTGAGTGGAGGTGTGACCATGCTTCAGGGATTCCGTGAACGGTTGCAGTCCGAGCTGGAGAAACTAGCTCCACCCAATGTTCCAATAGAAGTAAGACTTATTTAGTTTAATCCTTAAAAACTCAGGCAATTGGACTTAGTTCAGACGTAGAGCATTTAGTGAACCCAGTGAGCTATTTCTCGTTTCACCCACTGATCCACAACTAGTTCAATGTGTCCTGTTTATGGGAAAATGCACATAAAATACTCTTTACTGTTATTTAGAAGTAATCTTTCTATTTAAAAAAAATAAAATTATGTTTTTATGCAAAATTTGAAGAAAAAACATTTCTCTTTAAAACTATCTTTAAGTGTTGAAATTACCAATATCTAATAGTGATTAATAAACAAATGTGCTCTAGTGATATCGTCACACAAAAACACACAAAAACCCAATAAAAACACATAAAAACACACAAAAACCCAATAAAAACAAATTAAAACTAAGAATAAACTCAATTAAAATATAAAGTTTCCCGTTTTTAAAATTTTGCTTAAATAAAGAAAAGCTTCCTTAGTGAATAAAATAAAAAATACATACAGGAGTTAAAAGGAGAAATTATATTACAAGAACTACCAGGTGAAAAGTAGTAATATTACATTTTGTTTCAGACATTGTTATTTGCTAGTCAAATTGTTACTCATTGGCTTGTCAAATATTTGAGTAGTAAACATTTGTGATTGTTTGAAACATTTCATGCCCAGAAATAGGGGAAAATGTTGTTGTAAGTTTGTTTTTGTGTTGTAACTAAAGATAATGATATTATTGTAGGTTCATGCAGCACCACAGAGGTATCATGCCGCATATGTAGGAGCCTGCTCAGTGGCGGGAATGGATATATTTGAAGACATGATGTGTATATCAAGGGAGGCCTGGCGCAGCGAGGGAGTGAAGAGCTTTAAGAAATGGAAGGCCCCTACAGGATGAGACTGACTGTGCTATTAACCCTATTTATTTGAATCCATGTATTCAACTTTCAACAGTTCTTCATCAGTGATTCTGTCCAACAATCAACATATGTTGTCTGTGTGCTTTATCAGACAAAAATCTCACTGATTTTACAGTTTAAGTGTATGAGACCGGAGTCTGAAAATATGTTTATTCAGCCAAAAAAAACAACTTTAGTAATTTTATTAGTTGTTCCTTAAAAAGTGGATCCCCCAGTTCCATGGTCCCTGTTATATCAACAGTGACACGAATTATACCATCATGACTTTTGTATGAATGAAAAATTGGTTACACTGAACTGGAATTCTGCAAGTGATGGGTGAACAAAAGGATTGTTTGTGTAATTTTCAGAGGAACTGGATCAGGCAGATTTGATCAATGTTTTTTAGAGTATGTTGTGGAGAGATCAGGAGAAGAAACAGTTGTAATTATAATAAAGGATGCAGTGTCTTGTTACTGTTGAGGACACTTAGTCGTCAATGCAGTTATTAAAATATCTTTAAACCTGCTCATCCATCTATTTTAACTGGGAATCAAACATTCTTTGTAATCATTGTGAAACAGTTTTAATGAGCCTACATCCATTGAAGGTTTGGATTGCTTGGGCACTCATGAATCTTTCAAAACGATGATTTCAAAGACAAATGGGAAGGTCTAGAGCAGGAATGACATTTTTGTGATTTTCTTTGTCACTCTACAGGAATCTGTACTGACAGCTTTCATTGTTAATATTTGTGTTCATTTCAGTCCCATTCTTAGTACTGTATATACACTAACTAAACTTCACTGGCAGCATTGCATGGTGGCCTTGAGAATAACATTTAAATCTTTAACAAAAATGTACTTGGGTTTAATGATAATGTTATTATCTTCTTAGAGGACAGTTTTCTAGGGGTGCACACATTAGTCTTCATTTTACCAACACTGATGTAATATAGGGACTGGGCAATATATGAAGGGAGATGCATATGCTCCTTCTGAATCTGTACCTGATTCATCTTAAATAATGTTACAATCTTTAGCATACACTTTCCTGCAAATTACTCTAAGTTGTTTCTTTCTGTCAGATATGTAGTTAGATTTGAAGTCTTATGGTCTTTAAAAAATTTGGGTGGTTTTTTAGTAGTTTTTTAAAAATCTGTTGAAATTAGATTTAAAGTCTTCTGCATTTCGTTCTTCTTCTTTTTTCCTTTTTTTTTTTTTCTTTCTTTTTTTAAAAAATCAGTTGAAGTTTGGTTTAAAGTCTTCTGGATTATTATTATTATTTTTTTAATCTGTTGAATTTTGAATAACAGAATAAACGTCTCTCATACATTGTGTTCAAAGCATACAAAAAGTGTTGAATCTCAACATGATCAATACTTCAGTCTGGCAATGTGTAAATTTGTAAAATGTGTAAAATTTTCTTGCAGTAGTAAAACATGATTGATTTCTGGGTGTAGATAAAATATACGTATAACAAGATGCCAGAAATATCATTATGTTAGGATTCATTAACATAAGTTTTTACATAAATATTTAATCTATTGTTACAGTGTTTAAAAACATGCAGTTATTAATTATGATAATTATAATGTCATGTTAAATAGATGTTGTAATTATGATAATTACATGTCATGTTGAAAAAAATACATTAATTAATTATGATAATTATATGTCATGTTAAAAAATATGGTAATTATGATAATTATATATGTCATGTTAAAAATGCAGTAATTATGATAATTATACGTCATGTTAAAAAAATATAGTAATTAAATTATCATTATAATGTCATGTTAAAAAATATGGTAATTATGATTATATATGTCATGTTAAAAATACAGTAATTAATTATGATGATTATATATGACATGTTAAAAATGCAGTAATTAATTATGATAATTAAATATGTCATACCTTAGAAAATACTGTAGTTAATTATTATATATTCATTAATTCCTAAATTCATGTATGAAAACTTGTTTCAATTTACCATAAATTCATATGTAACAAGTAATATATTTTTTATGACAGATAAGGTGTAGTCTGAGTATCTGGTTAAATATTTTAACACAAACTTCATCACAAAATTTCATACTGCTGTGTGTATGTATTGTTAAACATGTACAAGGTGGAGATTGAATAGAACATTGCAGCAATATTCACAGAAGACAGGATATTACGACATTGTCTGTCTCATTACTAACTGCTGTTAATTATATTATGCATGGATCTAGTTATTTCATATTCTGTGCTCATCAGTATCACCTACATAATGAGTTATCTGCTATTAATATTTTTATAACATTGTTGATTTACTTCCATGTTACTTCTGCTGATATATGTGTTACTGTACAGCACTAATGATCTAGCATGCTGTACATGTAAAAATTAACATTCCAGTTTACAATATTTGTTAAATATTACACACCATGGGACCAAAAAAAGAAATGTTGCTTGCAGGGTACTTGCGCATCTTGAAAATCTTTGAAAGATTTATTAAAAAAAATTTCTTGAATGTCTGAATTTCAGGTTAATAAAAGTCTGTGAAAATCTTTAATTTCTATCTTATCCGTTCAAAAAAAAGAAAGAAAAAAAAAACAATTCTCTATCTCCCTTTAATCTTCTGACTACTGTTGTCAAGATATCTGTAGATGACTGGCTGATTTGATGGAAAAAAAATCTTTGAAAATTGCAAAAACCTACCTTGAAAGTCTTTGAAAAGACTTTATTTTTTGTTAATAAAAATGTCCTTTAGTGAAATTAATACAATAATATAAAATGCTTGTATATTTGGTGTTTTACCAAAAATCATGAAAACAATATATTTGTATAAACCAGAATATTACTTTGTTAAATATTGTTTCTATTTAAATGAACAAGAATTGTTACCATAGTATCATACCTGTATTGATATTTTTGAGAAAACCTAGGTCAAAATTGGGTGGAATACTATAGTCTGTCAACCTGCCTCCTGAGGGAGGAAAATGTTGATAATAAATGTTGGTTTCAATGATTTACATAAGCAATGCAATCAGTTTTACAGATTTTTGGTATCAAGATGAAGGAGATATATTTTACTTATAAATGTTTTTGAAAATAACTGCTGGTCAGTTCAACCAGTCAACAAAAATGGCTGTCGGGTGAAGGGTCTAAAGTATCTGAACACTGAAAATTATTTTCATTCTCGTTTATGAGGTTGTAGATTACGTTGAATTAGTGTGTAGGTGTTAATTTCAAACATCTGCACATGTATGTTCAGAATCAATCTTTGTTATGGTATTGGAATGTATACTGATACAGAAGAATTAATACACAGATTATGAAAATGTAAATATATTTTAATCTGTTTACTATTAGCTTCATAACATTATTTATTTATTATGAACAGTATCATTGTTGGTATTTATCATTTATTCTTTAATATCATTACTAACAAGATGGATTTTCATATACTGAGCTATTTAAAAATGTTTCATTTTCAACTGAAGAGTGTTCTCACAAAACCCAGAATGATATAAGTTTGAGAAAACCCCAATAATGTTTTACAATTCTTAATGAATGCATAGAACCCTAAGTGACAAAACAGAGAAAATTGTTTACCAATTAAGGGCTGTTATAACAGTGTATGAAACATGCAATTTATGTAGTTATAGTTTGTCCCATATTCACCTTGAATGAAGCCATGTTTTTGGGGTTATTATTTTATTTATGTTGTATGTATCCCCAAAAAATTATTTTGAAATGTTTTGTTTAATGACTGCTTTGCACTTAAAACATTTAGTCCATTACTGGACAATTCTAGACTGTATTCTGAATTATTGTTATGTTTTCTTGATGAACATATTAGTGCCTGACTGTAAATATTTGGATGGTGTGAATACTGATATGAATCTGTACAGAAGTTCAAGTGAAGATCCCTCCATGATTGGTTTCATGTCTGCTGTAGGGTGAGTCTTGTCTAATAGACAAACAGTTTGTTCCTGTGGGCTATGTTTGCAATAATTGAACAGGGGACAACTGAGAATTGTCTGGTGTTACCTGATGTGGGATAAAAACAAATCCATTAAAACATTACATCATTAAGATTGTTGTTTACTTCATTATGAGATCTAAGTTAAATCAGTGATATATGAAGTAGATACATTTCTCTTGTATTACATATGTTTATGATGTCATCTATCTGTATTGTTTCTGACACAATCAAGTAGGTGTAGTTTTCTGATGTATGTGATTATACTCTCTCTGTATTGTTTCTGACACGAATAAGTAGTTTCTCGGATGTTGCATGTTATTATACTCTGTATATCTGTATTGTTTCCGACAGAATCAAGTGGATGTATTTATCTGATGTTACATGTAATTATACTGTCTCTGTGTATCTGAATTGTTCTGTGACATAATGAACGACATGAAGAGTTCATTTCTGAACAAGTTCTACACCATTAAGATTTTAGAGTTAGCTCTGTAACTATACTAAAGGTAGCTATTGTTGAAATAATATCTGGAGGTTTAGGGGCCAAATGTTTAAATTGTCCTCCATGATCAGTCAAGTTACGAGTCATTCACAGTTCTCAGCATACACAGTTTCAGACCATCTTTTCCTCCACCCAAATTTGTATGCTGAAAGGCATATTCCCACGGAATTTAAGGGGCTTTGTGCTCTAAATATTGATTACGAATGGAACTTACATGCATTTGTGATACTAGATCTTGCTTTTATATCAACCAAGACGTTTTACCTGAACCATGGTATAGGGAATTCCATGTCAAGTTTATGATTTATTTGTCTGTGAGCATAATTCGTTATTATTTTTAAAATATTGATAATAACTGTGATGTGGTGGTTATGTAAGTTGTTGAATGAAGTATTTCTAGTGACAAATCAGATGTTTATATTTAAAATTAATTTTTTGTATGGAAATTAATTAGGTCAAGGGTCCGTGGGAGTATGAGTTTAATGATAATTTCAGTGATTAATATAAATTTTTATGCTGTCGGTGTTTTATGTTTGTACAGTTAGGAAATAATGGATAATTGTTAAGGATCTCATAGACTTGAACTCTTCATATACTTCATTATTTTACATGTTTGTACTGTCTCTGTAATAGCTTTTTTATTCTGTGATGCAATCATCTTTGTATTGTCTCTTATATCTTTATTATACATGTATTTCTGTCATGTTACAGCTGTTTGTGTTGTCTCTGTATGTATCTGTTTATATCATCCCAGCTATATGTAGTAATTTAGTAATATCACTGTTGCACCATTTAATTATCAACTAGATACTTAAAATATAACTATTACACCAATTCATAATGAAGTTTTCTTCTTTTCTTTAAATTAATAATTTCTTGTACATTACCTTTTAAACTGGATATATGTGACAAGAGTTGTGGTTTATTTGTTATGATGTAATTTGAAACCCTCAAAAATATAATTTTTATTATATTTTGTCTTTCTAGCATTTTGTATGAAATCTAAATTGGTACAGGTATTCAAACCTGTTTTCTTTTATATCTTCAATGTTCAGAATGGAATCAGATATATTTCCTTAAATTCTTTGAGGACAGTTGTGGCTTCTATGGATTATTGAATGACAACCATCTTATGCTATTATTTTAGCTTCGTAAACAAGTGATTTTCTGATTTCCCAAGGCATTTGATGTCACACTAAAGAATAATTGGAATAATTGTATATTCTCACTCAGGTGTCGGGCAGATATCTCTTGTTTACATCCATCTGATTTTATAGACTGAATAATTTATGGGACAGTTTGATAGTTTATATTAAATAAAGAGACTTACCATGTTATCTTTCCAAGAATTTTACATGTTTCACAATTGTCTATCATCTGAATGTTGTTTGTTTGGATGCTTATCTAAACTGGAATCATGCAGAAATGACAAAATATACACTTTTGGACCATTCATTTTTTCTGTTTATTAAGTGAATATGGGACTATAAAGTAAATTGATATTTCTTTAAAACTTGGTATCACCACAGTTTTGATTATGATTCATTACAGACCTAATGTTTTACTATAAATCCTTATGACTCAATCTCATGCAGATATACAGTTTTATCATAACACGTTTGTAATTTTTGATTATATAGATTTCTGAATTAGACAGATAATGTTTTAGGAAACTACTTAGTTAAAACGTAGTTTATTAACCCAGAAACATTGTTCTTCGCTGAATTTTACAATGATTCTTACTGGTACATTCTCACACCATTGTCAGTTTGGGAAGTCAAGTATTAATGTGGAAATGATTTGCCTTCGTGTGCCTAATTCCACAATATTACAATGCATCATGGATCTATCTGTGGCTCATTATGTCAGTTTTGTAACTGCCAGTGTTATCAGATTTAATAATAAAAAGAATTGTATATTAATGGAGAAACAATTTATTCTTCATGTGCCTTGTACAACATTCCATGTGCCTTACTTACTGGATCAATCATTAAAAACAAAACGTTTTTGAAATTTGATTTTTTATATACACTGCATTCCGTTGATTGTTTTTGCTGGCTTGTTTTAAATGACACCAATTTTATATTTATGTACAGCTTTTGTAGATGCTTTTATTCTGTGTACTATACGATGCATATCTGTGATCACCCATTCATGTTGTTTTTACACTCAGATCAAATAAAGCATTACCTATATATTGGTTTCAGTTTTAATTTGTATTTTAGTTTGTTAATTTTCTGGAGACCACTTATGAAATATTTATTCTTTGTTAAAACACTTGGAGTGGTTAGAATATGGATCTGGTCGGTCATCGGATTGATCCTTCTCAATGGATGCATTTGCAGTTTGGGCAATTTTCTGTTCCAACCAGTTGTCCACCACTGATTCATCAAAGCCCATGGCATGTGCTGTCCTGTCTGGGATAGAGCATATAAAAGACCCATTGCTGCTTATCGGAAAGAGTAGTCCATGTGATAGCAGTGGGTTTCCGCAAAATAAATATCAGAATGACCATATGTTATACGTCCAATAGCCGATGATAAGATAAAAATAAATGTGCTTTAGAGGCATCATTTTATAAAACAAACTTTATTTTAGTAAATAGCTATATGTCTTGCTTTGATCAAATGTACAGTGTTAATGTATATCAAAGGCTGTGGTGTCTGCTGGAGAATGTGTGAAAAATAGTTTTTGACATTTAATGGCTATTGATAATCCCAATGTTCTGAAGTGTTAAATGAGTACCGTATTCTTTCTATTTATAGCACCCATGTGCAATGCAGAAAACAAAAGGGGTGCACTAATTAGAGTACTTGACAATGTTTTGTAATAGGTGTCCAAAAAATGCTCTGCTGCTCAATGAAAACATTTTACATGTTCAGCGGCACAAAAATGATCTTTTCCCAGAGGGTTTAGTAAACAGCTATAGTGGGGAAAAATGGCATTTTGTTTTACAGAGGTACAAAAACATACCGGTAGGCCTACACAGAACTGTGAACTGTTTTCAATTTTATGTGCTTATACGATATTCATTACACAGAACTGTGAACTGTTTTCAATTTTATGTGCTTATACAATATTCATTACACAGAACTGTGGACTGTTTTCAATTTTATGTGCTTATACGATATTCATTACACAGAACTGTGGACTGTTTTCAATTTTATATGCTTATACGATATTCATTACACAGAACTGTGGACTGTTTTCAATTTTATATGCTTACCGATTATATGTTATTCATTGCAATGCAGTAAGATAAGCCAGTTTTACTATTTTAAGGGCACCATTTCTCATGAAAATTAGAGTGTTGCGGCACTTATATTAGGGAGGGTGCTATAAATAAAAACAATACGGTATTCTTTTCATTGATTTGAGCACATAAGAATTTTACTATCAGAGTTGTTTCCCTTACATTGTTTCTGATTGAAATTTTTGTTTTGCTATCAAGTAAGTGGACATGTAATATTTAGATTGGTGTGGAAGGTTGACAGGATGGGTGATGGAAGGAGGGATTTGTGTAGATATATTACACCCTAGGATTATTCTGTTTTATCAGAAACTGAAAGACTATATATGTTAATAGAAACTTGTGATTACAATATACATATAATGTACATTCAAGCATAAACATAATTTTTCAATAAATGTTAAGGTGCATTTTGTCGGGGAAATGTTTATTCATGAACCAAAATAAGCATGTTGTCTATTTATTACACTGTAGTGGGAGAGATAACACATATTTTCACATATTCCAGTAGCATAAACCACCAGTGGCTTACATATTTTGCTTTACCATTCAACATCAGGTGCATGTCCAAAAATATTTGGGGAGGAGGTATAATATAACATCTAGCCTCATGGACTGGATACAATATTATTAAAACAAATTTTAAGTGGAGGGGCATTCGAGCGTCAAAACCTGCCACTTTATACATGCCTGTACAAATCTTGAGATAGAAATGTTGTAGGGGTGTGTTGTATACCTTAATTAGGTCAATCTGATCTACTTTTCACACCTTATTAATTTAAAAAATAAATCTTTTCAGTATTTATCTTCTAAAATATTTCACACAGAATCATTAAATTTGATTAGTAGTATGTTTAGATGCTGGTGTGTTTTGCATCATAATTAGGTTATAGTTACCTGCTCTTCAGTTTTACTGATCATGAAAAGAAAGGTTTCTTAGGTCAAATAAAAAAATACCCTTGGTTCAGGTCATACGACCGAACGTATTTTCCAGAGCCCTTAAAATGTGACTACAGACAATTTTATAAAGGTGAGAAAAAAAATTGTATGCTACTGACTCCAATTGTACTCCATCAAAATTGCCACCCCACATTTTATCGCCATTAAAATATGTTAAAACATCTTTTTTCCTTACTGTTGGAAGTATGTCATTTGTATTGCCAGTAAAAGACGATGGATTTTAGTGTACAATCTCAATTTTGCATCAACTTCTGATGTAAGTGAACTTTTCCCCAAATTTACCCCATCATAGTGTGTCACATTTGTCCCAGGAACAATTCAAAAATTAACCTACAGCAAATAAATGTAAAAAAATAAAATGTTATGCCTACCTACGTTGTACCTACATGTATCCTAATTTTCATCATCCATGTGACCAGAACCAAGGGAATTGTTTTGTTTGGCCTTATGTGCTTTATAATACATGTAGTACTGGTGCGGATGCAAGATTTCAGAAAGGGGGCATCCAAATGTGATGGGTGAATAGGACTGGGGAAAAATGGTTAATTTTCACGTCCTTCCAAGCGGAATATGTTAAAAAAAGAGAAAAATACTATAAAAGGGAGGGGACCCTGGATCCCCCTCTGGATCCGCTACTATAGTTCATCATTTTGGTGGTTTGTCTTGGTGGTCCAGTTGTAGGGCATAGGACTTCGAAGCTGAAAACCGCATTTCAGAATATATTGGAGGCTGGTTGACACATTGACTATAGATATGTCAAAATTACTAAATGTTTGACATCCAATAGCCAATGGTTAATAAATCAGTGTGCTCATTAAACAAAACAATAAAAAAGATTTTGTGGTTAACAGTGTCGCATACAAAATATTTTGTCCATTAAGCGGTTTTTGCTGTACAAACATGCCATGTTCAGTTTGATGTGTATGGGCGTATCACATGTTAGGCAGCACTCCGATTGTTTATCCTGTCTGACACATTGATTGCAGAGAAGACAGAAAAAATAACAGCTACCCAACCATCAGCATTGCTAAGTACATGTAAAATCTCAAAAACCTTACTTCATTTTTAATTCTCCTAATAAAATCAAGAATTACAAAATATTGTATCCTTCAATTTCATTTGACAGCAGGGTTTGGAAATTCCTTAAAATTAAATATTTATATTTGCATGTCCAACACACGTTTTGACTTTTATTTTTCTAAGCAGGTTTTATTTTAGCTATAAAAACAATGAAATAACCTGATTTGAAGAGAGTGTTCTGGCAGTATGGTCACAGAAATAATGTTAACCCTTGAGTAAATTTGAGAAAAAAAAGAGTTCTCATGAACAGTTGTAGTAAATCAACAGTTTTATGTGATTACTTGTCAAATTATGTTTCCTGTGACAGTAGCCAGGAAGTTGGTGTTGGGGAAGACAGAGTCAAAATGTGACCTATACATGCCAGCAGAGAATAACTGTCACAGCGAACCTTTCTTAGTGGCGCCATCTACAACAAATTCACTTCCCTACGTCTTCTTTATCATTCATTTGCATTGTCGATGGGAAATCTAAAAAGCTTTTAGCCATAAGAATTCAGGTTTTTAATTCTGTATTGCTTTTTGTAGCTAGAAATAAAATTATAATTGGAGATGGTATTATTTAATTTGACATTTTGGTAAACATTGAAAAAAGTGATTGGATGGTGCTTTCTGTGTTAATATGGAATCAGATTGAACAATTTTGTAAGCATGTTCTAGGGGTAAATATATTGGACTCCCAAGTATGTGCTGTTGAGTTTTGATGTATTTGATTTTTATTGTAATAAAGATAATAGAATTTATAGAGTTTTTTAAAAGGGGTTGTCTCGAGGTCTGGACAAAACTACACCATCATCATCTGTTACATGGGAACATCATTGATTTTCACTGGAATAAAGACAATATAATTTAGTTTTTTAAAAAGGGTTGAGGTCTGGACAAAACCTACATCACCGTCATCTCTTACATGGGAACATCATTGATTTTCACTGGAATAAAGACAATATAATTTAGTTTTTTAAAAAGGGTTGAGGTCTGGA
>JAULBS010108399.1:0-30571 GCA_032355785.1 Symmetromphalus regularis | reverse complement strand
TGTAACTCATGTTAAAAGTATTGATTATAAACAAAATTATTTATTTGTTTATGTCTGAAGTTGTCTCCCTTTAATCGCTTAATAGTATGCACGTGAAACTCATGTGTATTGTTGTTGTTGGTTTTTTTTAGATAAACCTACGATAAAATAATAAAATTTAGAATATTTTATTGAGAATTAAATTAATGATTAAAACATGTACAGTAGGTAATTAATGATGTTAGATGCCCTGTAATACACTTTAAACTGACAGTCAGTATTTACACGTGATTTTAGAGTAACCGGATGTTACATGATTCTTGTTGTAGCCTTTATTCCTGATAGCTTTGCTGGTAGGTTTGTTTTAATTAACTTAAATGAATTTGGTTGCATTGGTTTTATAAAGTTTACTTTGTTACAGTTAATAATTTTAGTTATTAGGTTTAAATTTGTTGGTTTTTTTAGTGTATTTTTGGTAAAAGTATGAATGAAATTTACCACAATAATACACAGGCAGGGCCGGCCATTTCAGCAGTGGGTTCAGTTGGGAACATTTTTGGCAGGACCTCTTCCAGGTTCATAGCCAAGGTCGATTTTTGTGAAATTATGTATTAAAAATATTAAATTGTATTTTGTTTTTAAAAAAATTGCTAAATTAAAGTGAACAGCCTTTTTGAAAACAAATTATCTTTTTTTATTTCTAAAAACTGTCTTTTATTATAAAACATAAACTTATCTTTCTTGTATACATCTAGGCCTACTTGTTCAATTCCATTCAAGCTTTTGGACTGCAAGTTTGTGTTGATTTTATTACAAGCCTTTACATGTTTGACGCTCTTAGAATGCAGTTTTTCTTGACAAGACTGGTGTAGATTAGAGCTTATCCTTGCGCGGGGGCCATCTGAGAGCAATTGGTCCTTCTGATATCAAGCCGGGCCTGGATTTGGGATTATGTAGGAAGCGAATCCAAGATTGTTATGGGATGTGGGTTTCACAAAAAAATGCACGTAAATAACAGATGAACCCGGTTTTTTTTTCTGTTGTATGAATTTAACCAACAACCAATAAAATTAGCAAGAATAAAAATATTGTAGGCCCTAATTTTGTTTTTTAATATGTATTTTAAATCTACAGTTTCTAAAAAATCATCTGTTTTCGTCTGATTATTATATTAATTATATATGCATGTAAATACATTTATGCTTCAACACTGCTGCTTTCATCAACATATTGGAAATCCCTTGGGAATTTTTATAGGTAAGTTTTTGTTTTAAAAGTGACTCACTCTTTAAAGAGATTTTGTCCTTGCTATTCACAATCAATAAAAATACAAGATCATTCCAAATGTAATTTGGGAGAAGACACAAATACATTAATCTTCCATTTATGTATTTTCTAAACACACCAGTAATAATCTTATTCTCTACATGAATAGTTTGTGGTCAATAATGAAATTACCTTATGTGTACTAAAAATAATTCAATTTAAGTATAGACAACAGAATATTTGTTTACTAGTTGTAATATTTACACATTTTCTAAACTCAGTTTGCTAAATTCTTAAAACACTGGTAATGTATCCATCTGTGTATGTGATAACCTAGAGATACCTTTGTCTATATGTAATCAGGCTGTAGTGCAGCCAATAGAACAGACAGAACTATACACCAGTTGTCTTCCCATGTTGCTCATTGTACAATTTATAGTGCACAGGAATTTACACCATGAGAGTGCATAGAGATAGAGTGGTATAATTCTTCAAATTTACTAGCGGATCCAGATTGGTCTACGGGGTGAGGACCCCCCTTTTCTCGAATTGTTTTTCTTTTTACCATTTTATGAGTGGAAGGACGTGAAAATTTATAATTTTTTCACCTATTTCTATTCACTCAACACTTTGGACCCCCCATTTTCAGAAATCCACATTTGGACATCACCTTTCAGAAATCCTGCATCCACACCTGACATTATAAGTGAGTGCAATGGTATGTAGCTCTGTATTTATTACATACCACCACTAAATATATATAGCAAAAGTTAATTAAATAACACAACTTACTTGATCTATAAAGCTAGTTGAATTGTGTAAAATTGATAGACACTGAGCATTAAATTCTTTGACGCCATAAATTCTAACCTGGGACATGATATCATAACCATAATTATTATTATTACAAAGAAACTATAGGTTATGCATTCATAAATCTATATTATATTTATGTGTAATAAAATAAAAGTTATTGCACAGCTTACAGATGACTTTATTACTATTGTAGGATTAAACATGTATGTAATAAAAACCTTACACATTAATTTTCACCATCGCTAAAAACTGGTGGATAAGAATGAATTACCAACGAAACCAGCAATAGCAACTTAGAAGATGAAATCCAAAAGAAATTTTACATTTTTTTCAGAGATAAAAATGTGAATGACTAATAAAAAAAAGAGAAGATATTTCTGTTTTTAAGGTGATATCTTTGGTATTTCTTAAGCATGCGTTAGGTTTATCAAAGGCTGTGGTTTGTGCTATCCTGTCTGTGGCATGGTGCCATAGGTTTCATCTGTCCTACTAACATTAGCCTCTGTCCTGGACAGACAATACAGAAAGCTCATGATGGTTCAAAACCTGTTGGAGGCTGGGTCATACTTGACTGCATGTCAAAATATTAAAATTTGACATCAAATAGTCAATGATTAATAAATCAATGTGCTCTAGTGGTGTCATTAAACAAAACAAACAAAAATATTTTTTTGTAAATTTCCTTTCTGAAGAAATTTAAAGTAATCCTGAGTTATTCCCCTTCAACCAAATAATTATTTGCTGGTTTCAGGATTTTTCTTCTTTCATTTATTCAGTCTTTATTAGAATGCTTATAAACTTCTAATGTAAAATAGTTGTTGCTTTCATGAACCCAATCCACCTGTCTGTCCATTCATCCATCCACCCACACTCACACCCACCAACACACACCATACACATACACACACACACACACATACACTCACACACACTCACACATATACACTCACACACACACTCACCCACACTCTCTCACACCCACCCACGCCAGACCTGTCAACCTTGAACGCTGGCTTAACAGGAGACTGACCCCAAAAAAACAGATTTGACAAAAAAACAGATTTATATATAAAAATATATATATATATATTAAAACAATTTTAAACACAAATATTGCATATCATATATTCTCTCTTGGGAATGAATGTTTCATTTAAATGTATGTTCATCCAAAAATATGAAGAATCCATGAAATTACGAGAGAAAACAAAAACAAAATTTAGAGAATCCATTGTGAATTATGAAGAGTCAATATTTGAAGTAGAAATTTTATAACCAAAACAATATGGCATGTACAACTACAACTACAAATTATAAAAAATAATTGCAATTAATATTGTTTTATTTCATAATCAAAGTTCATACTGATATATATCATTTTTTTATACATACATGAAGTATTAACTTTAAATAAGCCAAATGCCTTCTGTATTTTAAGACCTAAAATGTTGTCTAATACATGCAATATATGTTGAGGTTTTTTTTTTATGTATATATATATTATTATTATTTTTATTTTTTTTACAAAATTGCAATTTTCCGGTAGAAAATTCCTCCCAGCCAGGAGGATTGATGAAATACTGTGAAACTCCCACGGAATGTGGGAGAGTTGACAGGTCTGACTCACACAGCCAAACACACACACACACACACGCTGACACACATACACACACACACACACTGACACACACACGTATAGTTCATGCGCAGTTCCATGGGGGGGTGCACATGACTCATGCCCCCCTAATTTTGGGGCAATGAAAATTTTTCCGCTGTAAACCCTTTGGAGCTAGCAAGGTTGGGCTTCGTCCTCCATTGTTGTGCCCCCGCCCCCATTCACAATTGCTGGAACTGCACCTGCAATTTAAAGTGTTAATACAAGAATAGTGATTGAGATATTGATTATGTTTAATTTTAAAGTATTCAAACTGACTGTTACAGAAACCATTGATTTATTTTGGTAAAGAATATCTGGTAATAATCTCAATTTTTGTTTCTTTTCTGAAAAACAAAATAAAAGAAGTTCATATTTTAATTATTTTGCTTTATTTTCATTTATTCAATTTGATTCCCATTTTTCGTTTGTGATTTTTCAAGTTTTCAGTATGTTGTAAACATTTTAGGACCATTTGAGCAGTTTGTTTACTTGACCTTGATTTGTAAGATTCAGTATTCTGTATGACCCGTTAGCTGTGATGACAGCTGTGCATCTATTGGGTATCAAGTGGATAAGATGATTGACAGTTTATCTGGAGATGTTCTATATTTGGAGTATTGCCTAGTCTGGGTCAGATTGTGTTGCTGGCTGAGGATTAATCTACTCTCAGGATTTCCGCCAGAGAGTAAAATGGGTAAAATTCAGTACCCTTAAATTTTCTGAGGGTACGACTCTGTACCCTCGGATTGTTGCGATATATTTTTTTAAAGGTTCTTCAAGGAGCCAGAGACAACAATGCAAGCATCAATAGTCAGTAAAACTGTTAGTATACAACAGTAATCATAGCTAACATATGTCAGTGGTATAGAATTCATTTCTTTGCCTCTAAAATAAAATAAAAAGGCTCTATGGGAGTATCCCCAGATGCCTTTGCACCTCATTCTGCATACCCTCAATTTATTTTCTGGCAGAAACCCTGGCTCTGGGTGCCTTTGCATCCCATCCCAAAAATGTTCAACTGGATTAAGATCTGGGCTTAACAATGGCCATGATATAGTTTAGTTGTGATGTTGTAGAAAGTCTTGCATAATCCTGACAGTGTGGACAGGGGTTTTCCACAGAATTTCTAAAATGAGAGTTCTGGAGGATACTATATCCCAAGAACTCAATAAATTATGAAATATACAATTCACACATAGAGGATATTAAACCAAATACCATTTATTATCAAATTTATGTTCCATGTAAAATCATTTTTCACTCAGATCAAAATTTGATAATAAAGGATAGTTTTATATTCTGTTTATTAGCCTACAGGTATACAATTTTAATTGTTCCTCTCTTTAAACTCTCAAACAGTAACATGACCACCTGTGAACCAGTCAGTCATTGGATGGATCCTTCTCAGTGATAACCATATGATTGACATCCAATAGCCGATGATAAGATAAAAATTAATATGCTCTAGAGGCATCGTTAAATAAAACAAACTGCTTTTTTTTCACTCTTTAAACTTGTTCTGCGTGTGACAGTTTAGGGGAATGCTAGTGCATGACATGATGGATGACATTATCTTGTACTTCTGCTGGTTGTAGAGAGATCCTATGCACTTTTACAAAATTTATACTGCAAAAACTCTTACGGCATATTTTTATTTAAATCTCTATAGTTGATATTGTTTGTTTTAAGCTCTACAAGAGAAATTGTTGTGATACTATTTATGGGTGAACTTTAGGGATGAGTTAAATCTTGATATATGATTGTCTGGCTTTTCTCATTGGAAAGTTTTTAATATCTAAATAATAAGCTGAGAATGGTTTACTGTTGACATATCTCTTGTGAATTGTTAATGGTGGAGCAAAATAGTATAAGCTGTTTTATTGGCAATATCCAGTTTCTTTAGTTTGAATTCATCAGATCAACCCAATGTAAACATAAAACTATTATTATGGAGACCTATCAAATAAATGTTTTTAACCTTGACTTGAGATCATCAATCAGTCTAGTATCTCAGAAAATAATGTTTTGGTAATCTTTTTGGATTGGTATTGTCTTAAGGAATTATCTCACTATTCTCAGCATTTAGTGAACCTCAGTGATTTAGTGGTAGGACACTGGACTCTCAAGCTGAAAACAATGGTTTGAAACCCATTAAAGCTGGTTCACACTTGACTACATGTCAAAACTACCCAATGTTTGAGATCTAATAGGCAATGATTAATAAATCACAGTGCTGTAAGAATAATGTTAAACCAAAACATCTCAGCTTTTGTTCACCCATTTAGAAGTTATTCAGTGAAATTAAAATACATAACCACATGCTCACACTTATCCACCAAATAAGTCAACAGTCAATCAAAATTTCTGAAAAATATTTTATATGTAATAAATAAAAGTTGATAATGTGTTATTCATATTTTGTGTTAGCAGTTGAGATAGTTTCATTATTCTGTATGACTGTTTGCCTGTATTCCTTTTCCTCATAAAATAATTCCATCTTTGACAGAAACTTATAAATTTTCCATTTTTCATCTGGTGAAGGCAAGTGTATGTGACATTAATACTGTAGTGTGGGATCTCTGCAGGGTTTGAATTTCTTTGGGGAAATTTAGTGTGAAGTTTTTACTTGTTGAACTGTCATCACCAGTTAAGTGATGACTTGTCCACACACTCTGGTCTGTGATTAAATTAGCGAGACTCGATATGTTAACCGGTTTCTAATCACTAATCTGATTCAGTTTATCCTGTTGTGTGACCTTCAAACTAAATACCAGATGACCTTCAGATAATTTTCATGTGGAATATATTTTCACTTATTTTTTTTTTGTGTGGAAGAAATGCATGAAATTACATGTGAAGTTTTGTTTAATAATAAATGGAATATTAAATTGTCAAAGATTTGTGAAAATATATGTTCACAAATTGATTGTCTTTTGAGAATAATGCGATTCCTGTGAAGATAAAGTATTTTTCAGTATTTATCAAATGCTACATGGTGTGCACACATTCGTTGTTTACAGATTATTTATTTTTTGTTTGGGCACTAGTCAAGAAATTTGGGCTATTTCTTTTTCCAGCCAGTAGTCCTGTTTGTGAGAAAGTGCATATAAAAGATTCTTTGCTTCTTAAATACTTATGTTTAAGAAAAAAATACTGCATAAATTTGACCCTATAATTATGTTTGATGCATGGCTGTAGAATAAACAATATCCTGGGGTGAGCGGGATGTAGCTCAAATGGTAGTGTGTCTGCCTGTGAACCGGTATGTGCTGTACTGTCTGTGGGACGGTGTATATAAAAGACCCCTTGCTGCTTATTGGAAAGAATAGCATAGGTGGTGGCAGCAGATTTCCTCTAAATATATATGTCAGAATAACCATATGATTGACATCCAATAGCCAATGATAAGATAAAAATCAATGTGATCTCGAGGTTTGTTAAATAAAACAAACTACTTTACTTCATCATTAAACAGTTTCAAATTAAATAGATAAGTATGGTAACTGGGATGATTTAGTACATATGCTACTAGTGCTGTTTTTAGTTAAGTCTGATTCTCGCTAAAATCACTTACGACTTGCTTTTGTAACATACGTCTGCTCAAATATATATCTGGTTTAACTTTGTATTTCCATATATGTGGAAATAGGGAATCATTGTGCTACTTTAATAATTCCCCCCATTATTGTGAAATGAATGTCCTATGTTTATTTTAATGAATTATAGTGACATTATGTTTGGAAAATAATAATAAGGTTAATAAATTTACTATAATAATTAAAAAAAATCTATTTTTTTTTTTTTTAGTTCAGATGATAATTACAATTTATTACTTTTGTTAGTGATCAGAATGTACTGCTATTATAAGTCTGTTCAGAAGTTCATTATAAAAAGAAGACAAATAGAAAGATAAAGAAAAGGCAGACAAGACAGATTCTATATATATAACATTTATCAGCAGCACAAATTATTTTCATCTCACTGTTCGTGAAGAATTTGAAACTGTTTTACACTTGTAGACATTCTATTTTCCTCATTTGTGATAAGTTTAGTCTTGAAGATCAAACCTGGTGATTGCGTTGATTATTTCTATCAGATAACTAACTGAAAGCATTGATTTGTTGCTAATAATTGAACGCAGGATTTAACCATTATTGATTATCAACAAATAATCAGCCATTTCTTGTTGGTTATCTATGACATCAAATTATTCTTAACATACAGGATTATTCGCAGCAAGCACACATTAGCTTCATTCACACCGCCTCAGTCATTATTACTGTACATGATTTGCAGTTGTTTAGACAGGTTTATGTGAATGAAACACCGACTATAGTATGATCTAGCTCAGTTGAGTATTTGCCTGAGATGCTTTGGTTGTAGGATCGAACCACCTCAGTGGACTCATTCTCAGATTGGGTTTATTAATATCCCAACAAGTGGTTCATGACTGGTATATCAAAGGTCAAGCTATATGGTGTCCCGTCTATGGGAATGCGTGTATCATTGTTGTTACATTAAACAATTGTAGAAATTAAAACAAATTCATTTTTAGTAAAGCTTTTTGACAAAATAAAATATTTTTCATTTTGGTCTAAAAAAAAGAAAAGAAGAAAACACAAAATTAACTCACCAAAACAACTTTTGATTCCCCAGAAAGAGAAAAAAAAAGGGGGGAGTCCCATGATTCATCCTATTATATCCAAATTCATGTTAAATTAGAGTGTATAAAATTGGTGTTCCGCTGTATTTTAAAATTTGAAGTAACCAAAAGTTGTGTTGCCTGGTTTTTACTTACATAACTGATGGTTCCTGTTTTATTTATTATGCAGGCAGTGACATACTATTCTAAAAACAATTAAGATTTATTTTGTCTAAATAAAATTCAGGTGAGGTTTGCAACTTTTAATTTCAGAACACACAGTGTAACTGCCCACTACATAATTGAATAGCTGTTCACATTGATTAAAGTGATATAATTGCAAATAAAACCACAGGTTACCTGAAATTCCATAAACATGTGGATTGCAGTATTTTACTGACATATATGTTTGAAAAGGCTGTGGTATGTACTATCTAGTATAGGCTAAAGTATATAAAAGACATCATGCTGCTAAGTAAAAAGAATACACTTTTTGGTTGTATCAGGTTTCTTCTGATATCTTGCATTTTACCCCTAATGTTTTGTTAATTTTAACAGAATTCATGTGGATTCCTGCAACTTTATTTCACAGAAATCCACAAGAATCCAGGTTTATAAAATAATACTAACTAATTAAATCAGAATTTGATGCTAATAAATAAAATAATTATTATCTGGACTTAGAGATAATATTTTCTAATAACAGCTGAAATTTGTTTTAAAAAACGGAAAAAAGGGTTGGGTGGGGAATTATATTGACATTAATTGAGTCTAAATGTATATGCCTACCATTGATTTCCATTTATGAGAATATTACTACAATTAGTTTTCAGGATTCTAACAGAAAAAAAAATAGGCGCTACATTTAATTAAATTATGTACTGTAGTGTTGTAAAACATTCCTTTCTTTATACGGTTAACTTTATTAGAATGCTCAGCTGAGCGGGTTTAAACTAATCTGTCTTTTAAGCACTTCATCTTGTACAGGACCCAATTTCTTGAAGATGCAAGTGTAAGTCTAGTTTTATAAGTAACTAATTATTTATTATTCTTTTTAACTGAAAATATTTTTATTGCAAATTATTAACGTAATTACTTTGATCTTTTCCCTCCCCAATCTCGTAATTTTTTCAATTACTTTTATAAATTTCCAGCATCTTGATATGAAGACAGTACAATGTAACAGTAATTTATCTGTTTTAAAAGCTATTCATAAAAATGTTTTAACCTCTATTTGATAAATTGGATATATAAATAAGTATTTTCAGAACAAAAATGTTCAACAGTTAAAAGCACCACATGACAAATAAGCACTGAATTTAGCCTTTAATTAAAGAAAATGTAACTGCCGGTCTTAAACATAGTTACAGTTTTTAGTCAAATTGGGTCAGAGAAGCTTTCTTTGGTACAAGGAGTTATTTTTTGTCTATATTTTCAAAATATTCTAATATTATGTAACATTATTGATTTTATATCACATTGTGCATAAAAAAAGAAATTTTGACTTCCATTTTCCAAATGAATCACTACATTCCTAATAAAAAAAAAATATACAACCAACCATTCCATAAAATACTGCAGAACTAACCTGAAATGCATAATTATAGTCTGCACCATGGTGGAAGTTATACAAGTTGATGTTTTTTCTATTCAGCACTCTATTCCTTATTCTGAACACTTACACATGTAAATAAATGAGTTTCTCTCGTAACGACTAGGTTTCTGCACTTTTCTCGATGTAATCACATATTTTCAACAATAATTGAGCACAATTTAGAATTTCTCCTGCATTTTATGAGAGCTTCCATTGTGTGCAGTATCATCAAATCAGAGGTTAATTTTCATACTGAGAGCATATATGTCATATTGGCCGTATCTTGGAGAAACTAGTGATTGAGAATAACACTGGTTATTGGGAAGTATTTGGGACATATTTTACCAAGACCAGCCAAGCAGTAGCTAAATTTTATTATGACTGTTTTGAGGGAATAATTTAGGACCACTTTTACCAAGACTAATAATTCTCCTAAGTGATAGTTATGATGGGTTCCTTAGCTATTAGAGTAGAGTTAGTCATGTGACTGTTTTCAGGCCTTTATATAGCACATTATCAGCAGAGAGTTTCAATTCAGGCAGAAAAAGACTATTGGGGATAGGAAGCAAATTGCAAGGCAGGACTGCACTTAGCATAAAAACTGTTTAGAAATTCAAATGGCCTAAAATGCAATTCCCTTGCATCTGAATTACAAAATTACCATTATTAAATGATATTTTTCATAGTTTTTGATGGCATGATACATAGGAAAAGTTTGAAATTTAGATGACCAAAAACATGATTTTCTGCAATTTGAATCACAAAATAAGCTATGGTATTTAAAGGATAATTTTAAATAATATTAGGTTATTTTGAAAGTATCATACCCTAGCAAATTTTTTAATTTACATATTCTGGAATGGTATTTCCTGGCATCTGAATCACAAAATTAACCTCTTTTTTTGTTGTTGTGTTTTTGGAGGTATTTTGGGAGTACATACAGAGGGAAATTAAAAAAAATATTTTAATTAAAAAAAATATTTTAATTAATATAAAATCCCAATCAGTTCAATGCATTATCTTATAGATTACTGATAGTATAATGGATTTATTTCTTCACTTTTTTATTTTTTTATTTCTGCTCTGGTTCATTATTTTTGGTGGATATTATTGTTGTAAAATGATATTGGGTCCACCACCCCCATATCTAGCTCCCCCTACCCCTTTCAACTGCCAATATTGTGTTTTGTAGAATCAGAGAAATGTGAGCAAAACCATAACATGATCCTCTCCCAGGAATTAAAATAATAATAATAATGGCTGTCTGCTTGTTTCTCAGACAGAAATCATTGAAACATGCCAGAAAAATAATTTAATAATTTTCTGAAGTAGATCTTGGCCTCTCGTGGGGGCTGGGGGGTGGGGGTGGACAAACCACCAGACCCTCTCTAAATATAAGCCATATTTTTCTCCTGTAATAGTTTCATACAACTGCATTAATATGTAAAGTTTATATACATAGAACAAAACAAAAACCATTGTTAATCATTGTGATGATTTTGTGATCCGATGAGATTTGACATGATCAACTGCCTTTCATAAATGGGTTTAATTCAGTAGTGTTTACCTGAGGTATATTCATCATAGGATCAAACCCTATCAGTGGATTCATTTTCTTGTTGGGTTTATTTCCATCACAACTAGTGATTTATGACTAGTATATTAAAGGCTATGGGGGTGTGCTGTCTTGTCTGGGATAGTACTTATAAAAGATACCTTGCTGCTATTGGAAAAATCTAGTGTTTCCTCTAAAGCCTGTTTGAGAAATACCAAATGTTTGATATCCAGTAACCAATAATGAATAAATCAATAATGTGTTGTAGCACAAAAGATTATGAATGGGCAATGAAAACTCAATTATCAGAATATTTTTTAGAGACATGCAAAAAAGGAAAAAAAATATATTTCATCTGTCAAACGACTAAAAGGTATATATACTTTGACATGCAGCAGTTGTATAAAACATACATGTACAGATCAATACTGAATAGTTTGAAGCTAAGTTTGCTTGAGATGTATACACCAACCATACACACATGTACAGAAATATAATAATATAAAGCAGAAGACAACAGTTTTTATACCATACATTTATGTTTATGTCAAGATAATTCAGACAAAGAGGAGGCCCATGTTAATTCACTACACTCAAAACTTTTTCACAAAAAATTGTTACTTGGTTCTGATGCTTCCCTGCCACCCTTCTATTGCCCCCTTTTCCCTCACTGCCCCACTGGATCTTTCCACTTTGGGAAACATTAATTTATTATGATTTTGAGAATGGTTTCTTCTCATGTTTAAACTGACTGGTGCCAGAAATAAAAAAAGGATGAAATGAAGATGAGACAAATGCAATCCATACTCCCACTCTAGGGAAATAATTTTATCATTTTGGCATCATTCACTTTTAAAGCAGGTTACATTTGGGATGTAAGTTTTGAAATGGTTTCTTTAATGCAGGCAGAACAAGAGTAAGATCATACTGACATAGTGATATGAGGGGATATTTTTTAATGTATCCTATGTATATTGATTTTCAATTCCGTTATTTTCATCTTGAGAGCTGGTGGCATGATAGTAGCACTGCTAGTCTGGAAGTTTCTACAAGATTGTGTGTACATACAGATCATTGAAAATAATTAAGTAACATGAATGTTTGTAAAACTGAATATTAATATGTTAATATAATAATAGCTAACCTGCTATGCTCTGGAGGCAGGAAATTCCATTTTTATAAAATGTTTTCATGGAAGAGCATTTCATCAAACCCTCCAAAAGTACATGCACATTTTGAAAATTGCTCATGGCATTTAATTTGTTCTGCATGTATGCTCACAATTTTGTTACAGTTGTGTCAACAAGGTTCATTTGAAAAAAAAAACATTTTTAAATGTCAACGAAATTGGCCTGTGGGATAAGGTCTTCACTTACATTTTACTTGTCATCAGTTGATATGGGAAATGAGTTTATGGCAAATTTGCCCGAGTTGGGCTACTGGATGAGGTTAGTTCCATTGGTGTACTAAAGGTAGGATTCATATTGGTATAAAAATGGTTAATGAGGGCATTTGTCATTATAATAGAGTATTTTAGAATGAGATGTTCACTTATTCTGATAAAAATATTTTCTACTAGTAATGCTGTGGTATTTTAAATATAACGGTATTGTCTTTTCAAAATATAGTTTTTAAAATAGGTAGGGGATATTTGAATTCATATATGATTTATTATGAATGAAAGGTATGAGTAGAAGAAAAACATCGACATATTGCCATTCCCACCATCCTTACCATCCAACAGATGTTGGATGTCAGTCATTTGGCAGAAGTAGGCACTTTCCCATGGTAACGGGACAGGATATTGGATGTTTGATCTGAAGCATGCCATGAATAAGCCATCAATGTTAAGAGAACCATCAAGATTTTATCTGTTTTTAATGAATGTGTTAATCAAAAACTTGAATTTTTCAAGTTCTACTCTTGCTGCCTATCTTTGTCTGGTTCAGCCTTACCTCAATATCCTGACAAAATGTTCATGCCAATGTGATGTCACATCATTACTTCAACTTTGCCACTCACTACTCTTACTATGAACATTACAATGTTCATATTATCCTCTATTGTTTTTAGATGTCCCGACTTATTCTGAATATTATAGTTTAATCTACTGCACAGTTTATGTTATCACCTTTTAGGAGATTATGTAATTTAAAACAAATTGAATTAGTGTTGGCAAAGACATTTGTATTGAAATGAATGCATAATCATTACCATTATGGGGTTAAAATGTGGTCTAGAATATACAAAAAGAAACTAGTCACCACACAACTTTCACAAGCTGTTTTCATCATAAGGATTAAATTACACTTCAATTATTTTGATAAAAACTATGGACAGCTAAACATTATGTGTTGATCTTTAGTGTTCATTAAGTCCTGAATGGTGATGTTCTTTTAAACAATGATTAAATCATAAATTTTTCTAGCCAGAGAAAGATTCAAATTAACAACATTTACATGCAAATGGAGTTGTCTGCCCATTTTGTTAACCTAATCTGGAAATTATTTTCTCATGTAAAGAAACTGGGGACAAATTAGGTTTAGGTCAATTGCTTTAATTAAGACAGATCCCACCAGTGAGGCAGGATACACTAACATTTTGCAAGCACTTGGTGTCATCACTGTTGACAGTGATTCATGAGTAGCCTACATGGCCTCAATTAGTTTCTTCTATATTACTTGGATTAGCTGTTTATCAGAGATATGGTAACAATGATGTAATTCAAATTGTGTAAAAGACAGTCTTTAATTTTTACGCATTTAATTTTAACACAAACAGTATAACACATGACAGCATATGTATTTATCTATTTATTTAATGACCCCCTAACACAACAGTGCAGGTTAGAATGAGTAAAACACATTTCTGAGATTGCAGATAGATAATTAGTACAATCCTGACAACATGGAAAATATCTTGTCATGGACAAATGTAGGGCTACTGGTTAATTGTATACTGATCTATGTTGATTGTATTTGTTTAATTATAGCAACACAAATTGATTAATATAACCTTATTAAGCTGATTTCCTCAAATCGGCTCTGTTCATCACATGTATCTGGGTGTAATCGGCTATTGATAGGAGTGACTTCAGCTTATATCTAATTATGTAGAGGGCTAATATCCGAGATTTTACTTTGCACTCTATGCAGGTGAAATGTGCTGGGATGGGTTGGAATTGGTTTAGGAGAGCTGTAAGGTTATTATGGTCATATCTTGTGTGAAATATTAACTTCTTTACAGTAAGATTTCACTCACAATTACATGAAGAGTAATTTCATTCATGCATAAGGGGGTGGTTTCTCTTCCCAAACAATGCTCCACAACTGGTATATCTGTTGCATGTACTGTCCTGTCTCTCTGTGAGAAAGTGCATATGTAGTGCAGGGGCGTTGGAACAAAATTCATATTGGGGGGCTGCTCCCATTTCTGGACATCAGAATTTGCCGGTGGATAATTTAACAATGAATAAGAACATATTTATGGGAATTATTGGGGTAGGCTGCAGCCCTCCCCCAGCCCCTCCCCAGCTCCAACTCCTATGTAGTGGGTTTCCTCTGATGACTACATATCAAAATTACCAAATGTTTGACATCCAGTAACCAGTGATTAATAAAACAATGTGCTCTTGTGGTGTCATTAAACAATAACATAAAAATATTCATGCAAATATTGTTTGTGTAAATCTAATTTTGAATAACTAATAATTATTTTATTTTCATGCATTATTTAATGAGTAATTATTGTCATTGTTCACATTATAACATATTATGTGATGGGTTATAGTTAATTATCCAAAATGAAATGTGTTTCATGAAAACAATTCAATTCTTAAAGGCCTGGGCCCATATTTTCAAAGCATTCATAGCTACGAATTTGTCTTAGTGACGTCATTTTCATGATTTTTTATACAGTGATTAGAAAAATGACATCACTAAGACAAATTTACCTTATCGTAGCGCTAAGAGAGCTTCGAAAATATGAGCCCAGGATTTGAATTTGGACATATCTCTTTTACTTGTTAATGAAATAATAATTGTGTTTTATGATATGACTATGAGTATGAAATCTCTTTTATCTTAAATGATTTCACTACCTCCATGTACACAAATATCATACTCCTATTATGATTATATATATTTTTTTTTACAGGAATTTCTAAAGAGATCATGCTTGAATGCCAATAAGGTAAGTAAATTTCATATCAGTAATTTAACTATAACCATGCATGTTAAGTTAGCCTCCACCAAATTTTTGACCATCTACCAGTCACTGACTAAAATGATCAAATTGTTGGTTGGTAATAATCTTTCTCTTTATCAGACAATCACGTTGATAATTAATTCTTATTGGTTAGTAACCATGGTGATAATTAATCCTGATTTATTTATTACCACCTTAAACATTAATCATAACTGATTAGTAACCACCTTGATCAGTAACTGTATTGTTAATAATTGATTAATACTTAACTTCTTGATCACTAGTCATGATGATCATTAATTATAAATGATCAGTGACTATTTTAATCATTAATCATTACTGATCAGTAACCAGCTAAATTGTTAATGATGAGTGATTAGTAAGAAGTAAACCATGGATCATGTAATTGTCTCTGAAAATGATAAAGCTACTGGCTGATTACATTGGTTTTTTAAAGTATGCCTTCTGCACAGAAGCAATGTTAACTTCTCCATGTTAGTGACCTCATTGTCACATTCTGTTACAAATAATTCGGTCAACTAAATTTCATCTTTTCAGTGAACAAACTATTTCTTTTACCTTCTGAAGTACCGCTGTTTTGTAATTACTGACTTTATGTCATTCAATAAATCAATTAGAGCACAATGATAAAAAGATGCCCAAATGAGTTCTCCACAAATAGATCAAGAAGCTAACCTTTAAGATGTTCTATTGTATGATGGTGTTAATTTCCACAAACTTGTGGCCAAATGACACATTTTTTCCCTGATCACCAAAGCACTGAAAAGAGGAAATGGTTCCATTACATTCTTTGTGATCCAAGCACCACACTATTTCTATTTCAGCTTTCCTTTCCAGCTGCTAGGCACAAACATCTCAAATTGCTTGTACAAAATGAAGAAGAAAATTATTTAACTCTGCTTTTACAGAATAATTACAAGGTTCCATTAGTGCATCATTTTTAAAAAGAAGAAGAAATGTTTTCTGTTTTCCATTTGTGCACTAATGAAAGAAGACAGAATGTTTGAACAAGACATAATGAATGTATCTTATTTTCTGAATTAATTTGTATACATATGTGAGTGTTGTAGTGCTGGTAATAAGTATTTCTGATAGACTACTGGGAATTTTACTGTTATGTCAATAGATTGTGAGTGAGTGAGTGAGTGAGTGAGTGAGTGAGTGAGTGAGTGAGTGAGTGAGTGAGAGAGAGAGAGAGAGAGTGTGTGTATGTGTGTTTGTGTGTGTGTGTGTGTGTGACTGTCTTTCTGTTCTTCCATCCATCTGTCCATCCGTCTATCTGAGTGAGTGAGTGTGTGTGTGTCTGTCTTTGTGTCTGTCTGCCTAATTGTCTGTCTGTCTGTCTGCGGTCCGTCTGTCTGTCTGCCTGTCTTTCTGTATGTATGTGTATTTTTTATATGTTTTATAAATTGGAAAATACTATATATATATTTTATACTGTTGGCTACAATGTATTGCTTCCAATAATCAAAACAATTGTCATCAGTATTAAAAGATAGCCTGTAGCTAGAATAAAATGATTTAGTAGACAATAAAATCAGCTACCTATTGAACCAGTCAACTAATCAAACTTCATTTTATCTATATGTAATACAAGGCAGAGAGCTCCTAATAGTTCCCACATTCTGTGTCAAGTGAAAGCATTCATACTCAAATGTTTTTACTTTGAATTGATCACAATAAAACCTCTTTAATGTCTTCTCTGTCTTCTAGAAGTCTCTTAGTGTATCTTTAATTACTTATTTTCAATGAGGAGTGGTCATAGCATGCCATGGGGTATTCCAATGCAGACAGCTGATTATCAAACCATTGGCACCATTAACTTCTGTTGACTTCTGCTGACTCCCACTAACTTCTGGTTTAAATAATTGCATGCATACACACTTTCATTAATTTACAATAATAATTTGATCTTTTTTTGTTTTTCATTAATCTAATTTATTATTCATCTTTTATCGTGTTTGATTCTTGTGTGATGTATTGAGTTTATAATTTGGAACAGAGCTTTGGGAACCTGATCAACAAATTTGCTTATCATATTCCTTTGAGAGCTTCAGTTGAACTTATCTAGCCACATCTTACCGGTTCACCACTAGTTATATTAGAGATTGTTCATTATCTGAGAATATCTTGCAGTAGCTTCAGTGATAGTTTACTAGTGTATATATTGGCAATTGTTTCTTTCAGTATTTTGCAAATAGCACTTCTGCCACAGTGTATATAAATTAGTTACTCAAAGCTGGAGTGTACAGGGTTTATTTTGTTAATTGTGAAAATAACAAAGGTTAGTTTGAAAAACATAGATAAGTACAATCATATCATAGAGAAGTCATAGCTGATTAGTATTAGTTAGATGATTTTGGAATTTTAAATTATATTTTTAAACAAATTTTAATTTCATTTTTTTAAACTGAATTTATAAAATATAAATCATAATGTGCAGGGTAGAAAAAGCCATAGCATTTTTATCTAGAGGAAATTTCTAGCCATTTCAGTAGTTTTAGCAAATTTAAATTTATACATGAGCATAATAATTAGCTATCATTCCCTTACTTAATTTGTACTCTAATATATATGTATAGAAAAACAAAAAATATATATGTGTATGTATATATGTATACCTCTGAAAATTCTTCTATGTGCAGCTGATGTCTTTAGATGGGTTCTTAGACCATCCAGTAGTTTCATGTTAGAATGTTTTTTTGGCACCAACATGCCAGCCATCATAATACAGTTTTGTTGATCTACCTTTCATGTTGTTGCGATGTTTGAACTCACATAGAGTGCTTCCACTTCAGTCAAGTTATTGCAGTATCCACTCTCTGCTATTGAAATACCCAACAAGAAGTTATTTGCTTTTCAGATTTTCAGATTTATAATAGTCATTGTGACTGAAGTGCATAGAACAAGTGCATTCATTATCTCCAACTCATTTGCATTTTTTCTTATTTCCGTCTTTTTGTTGTTCAAACTTTTAACCAAAGCAATCAAATCCAGCATTCTGGTTACTTTTTGCTTTTTACATTTTGCTGGATTTGCTGTGGCTCTTGAAATGGAATTTGACAAATACACAGACACCTTGTCTGACCTGCTGATCGATTATTTTAATTGGCAGGTGGAAGAAACATATTTGGAGTTCTCTTGTGGCTGCTGTAAAGCACACATTCAGCTTTAGTTGAAGGCGAAAATGTGTTAGTTCAGCAAACAGTCATCATGAATTACTATTCACTTTTTGTCTGAAGTAAATCATGGCTTCATTATTTCATGCTTGAGTGGATTGTTCTCAAGCAGCAGAATTAAGAGTGTCATCTGCTTTGGATGTGGAATAAATTTATTTTTGTTTGCATGCAGCTTGAGGGAAAGGATTGGTTGTTTAATGACTCTGTATCATGTTCTTTATTCACTGACTTTTAGGGTGTCAAACCTATGGTATTTTTGACACATGGTTTACAAAAGAAAGCTGTTATTGGCATTGCTACTCTATAAAATAGCAGCAAGGGGGCTTTATATTCACTTTCCTATAGACAGAAGCCAGTACATACTGTAGCCTTTATTGAACCAGTTATAGACAAGTGGCTAGAATGAAAAATAACTAAATGGGTCCAACCATAATTTAGGTGGAAGTGAAAGTAAAAAATAAATCTTATCTATGTTTTCACTTGGCCTTAGTCTTGAAGGCGATTAACACCATTCAACTATGGCAGGCCTTTATTTATATTTCATGAAATTCATGTTAGCTTTATTGTCTCCACAGACATACGTCCATCTGAGTTGATTGCAAGAGGTCTTTTAGGTGTTAGTCTGTCATGAGAGGTTTTATAAACATTGTGTATCTGAGTGCAATGTCTGTCTGGCATTCCATAAATTGTCAGGTCAGTAAATTTTAGGGTAAAAAATTAAATTGAAAAGAATGAGTCTATTTGCACGTCTAGAATCTCACACCAATCCATCAAGAAGAGCTGAGGATACTTTACTATAAAAGTAAAAAGTCCGAAATTATTTTGGTAAATACCATTCTTGTCCATGGTTCAACCATAATTCATCGTTCAAACTGAGCTTTACACTGTGTTTTATGAGGTTGAAATGTGAACTGTCAGAGAAATCATGAATAAATGTTATATAAGTACAGGGTAAAAATCTTCAATCTTAATTGACTATCAGCAACATCATCATATTTGAAAACTATAAATCTATAGTGCCAGCAGGTTTCTTCTCTAGTATTCTTGAACACATTGTTGTATTTTCCCTATCAATTCTCCTTTATGTATGTCATTTGACAGTTGATTTAGCTCCCAGTGTGTGGAGATCACATCAAAGATTAATTCATTTGACCATCTAAAAGGTTCTATGGATTATACGTGTATCTTCTCATCAAGCGTGTAATTAAAAATTAACCATCTGTTTATTCACCTTTCTTTGAATTGCAAGTTTTTCTAATTAAGCCTATAAAAACCTATGGCTGCAGTAGTGTGTCGTCTTCTCTGTAGGAGGTCTGTTTTATACCACTGTTAGTGCTAGCTCAGTATCGAGGATAGGCTTCACCTCATAGCCTCACTGTATCCAATATTTATATCACCTAACTGGATTTCTCTCTCGTAGGTTTATGTAACACTGGCTCAGACTTGACTAAGTTTATACTACAGTTTTAGATGCCAGTGTCTAGTGGTGTTCACAGGTTTCTGTTTATACTGGGAGTTTTAAAAAAGCTGTGTAGCCATGTTTATTAGGTTTTGAAGTTGTAGAAAGCAGTAGAGTAATGTTTATTAAGTTTTACATTTGAAGTTATATAAAGCAGCATAGCAATGTTAGTTTAGTTTTGTATTTGAAGTTTTAGAAAGCAGTATAATAATCATTGTTCAATATTGTATAGAAGTTGTAGAAAGCAGCATAGCAATGTTTTGTTTGGTTTTATATCTGAAGTTGTAGGAAACAGTAAATATGTGTTTATTTGGTATTGTATTTGAAGTATTAGAAAGCAGTTTAACAATGTTAGGTTTTGTATTTAAAGTTGTAGAAAGTGGTATAGCAGTGTTTGATTTTGTATTTGAAGTTGTAGAAAGCCATATAGCAATATTGATTTTGTTTTGTATTTAAAGTTGTAGAAAGCAGTATGGCAATGTTTATTGGGTTTGGTATTTGAAGTTGAAGTATTGTATGAAAGCCACAGTGTTTCCTTTCAAACTTAAACATATTTTACTAATACAAAATATCATTGCAATCTTAATAAATTAAACACCTTTGTACAACTCTTGAATCTCCAACCTTATTTTAAACTGATGAAGCTGTAAGGTCACTAGTTGTTCTATTTTAATACCTGTGACATCATACCTGTGTTAAAGAAAAAATCTCTTTTCTCAAGCAGTTTGTCAAAAGTGTTAATTTTGATGGTAAAAGTACCACATGATGTCTCTGGGATATTCTCTGAATATTCAGATTAACAAACCTTTTGTGGAACATTTTAACAAATGAAATAGCCAATTCAGTGCATTTGTAGCTGATCTAGATAACAGATCAGTTGACTAAAACAGAAAACTGGTACTTCATGGGCATGAAACAAATGTGGAAGATCTGTTCTAAAGGGTTAAATATTAAAATATTGCAGATATTGAAGCTTTAAGCAGTGTTCACGAAACAAATTCTGAATGTCTACAGTTTCATCACACTCACAGATCTGTTAATACTGGTGGGAAATAAAAAACACTTAGAATCAATAGAAGTATCAGTTGATTTAAATTCAAGCTATTGTTTTTGAAGCAGCACCATTGTTTACAATCATATTGCAGTTTCCCACACATGTGAAACAGCTCAATTAAGGAAGGCACAAGTGATTTCAGCAAGCCACTTGCAATTAGTTGGTGGTATTCCCTGGACACCACTCTCCTTGTTTTTAGAGATGAACATTCTCTAGCTTATTTAAGGTTGTAACGCTACCTAAAAACAGTTCCTGTTGTTTTTGGTTTTTTATTGTTTTCTTTCTTTCTTTTTTATTTCCCCTAAAATATACCTCCAGAGTTCATGGTCAATACCAATCTCTGTAACAAATATTAAAGCATCATTTTAAAGCAAACTCTAGAATTTTTTTTGTTATTTTCATCCCTATGTTTTAAACCTTATGTGAGTTCAGATTTAAATAAACACTAAACATTTACACCAATTCAAAATTGTTTAACAGTAAACAGAATTTTTTTTAATCTATTTGTATACCACATTATTCCAAAAGAGAATTTTTTATGTACTTAAAGACATTTAACATTTAATATTTATCAGTTACTGACTGCTCATTCAGGAAACATCATGTTTTATGGACCGAAGAAACTGATATTGACCGATGCCGAAGGCCGAGGTCAGTATCAGTTTCTTCAGTTCATAAAACATGATGTTGCCTGAATGAGCGGTCAGTAACTGTTTTATTACATAATGCTGACTGGTGACGCAAATATCACAAATTATGGGCAGTCACGTGACTGGTTTTCAACCAGTGAAAACACTAAATATATTCTCATTATGTAATAGTTTATGTTATATTTTGAAAGTGTTTCAATGTTCTGTCTATTGTGTATCACTTTATATAATGAAATGTTGTCCCCTGTTGTAGTCTGAGGTTGTACATGTAGTTGTTTTTTCACAACATACTGGTAGTTCATTTTAGAAATTACAATATAGTTCAGCTTTGAATTTAAAAAATATATTCTTCATGTAATGCTGGAGGTAAAACAAATCACCCTGAAAACCAAATTTTATTTTTATTTCAGTTTAATGATTTTTAGGTCAGCAGGCATGTCAGAATTAAGAATTGGCATAACCATTTTATGGTTTATTTTTATCTCTTTTTTTTCATTCTACATAACCCATTTCATTTTTGTGCATAAAATGTTAAAATTGAAAATTCAGTTATTGACTACTTTCATGGTTAAATGGCTACAAATAGTAATAAAGTATGTTGAATCAGTAACTTCTTGTTAATAAAGTTAACCACAGTGGTCCAGTGGTAGGACATTGTATTCTCAAGCAGAAGACCATGGTTCAGAACCCATTGGAAGCTGGCTACCAATTGACTATATATCACAATTTTCCATATGTTTGACTTCCAATAGCTGATTAATAAATCATTGTGCTATAGTGGTCTCATTAAACTTATCAAAACAACATGTTTGTAAATAATATAAACACAATCCATAAAAAAAATAGGGCTGGTTTAAACTTGACGTGTGAACCATGTGTAAACTAAAGGATCATTATTGCAATTTTGACAGACCTGGGGTTAGTATATCTGTAAACAAAGCAATAAAAAGTTATTTATTCATGTTTCTGAAGCTTATTGACCTTTAATGAAGTGTTATTTAATCAACTGTAAAATGAGATAACATCTAGAATAAAAATGTAATATGCATTAGGACATCAGTTATTACAGGTTCAAGTTTCTTGCATTGTTTTCTAACTTCCAATCAATGCCAGATTTCTATAGCCCATGCTCAGAGTTAAGCTCAGTAGACTAAGCAGAATTGTCATTTTAAATCAGGTCTGTTGAAGTTGCAAGAATGATCGTTTTGTTCATATGTGGCTCACGAAAGTCTTATTGTATGTAACACATGTAGCATTTATATCATGTAAATTACATCCCATAATAATAATTAAAAATTTATCTGTCTGTGTTGTCAAGTTTCATGTTATACCACACCTAAATTACACAAGAGTACTAAAACATTTTGGTACAGCAATCAGAGAGGACTGAAATTTAAACATTACATGATGTGTAGCCTGACATTTGCGTGTGGACATCCTATTGAAGAAGGAATATTTTCTGTGATACTGTACTTTATACAGAGCAGTTCAAAATACCCATCTATCAAACTGTCTTATTTATAACTGTAATACCATGTTATTTGGAAATCCTAACCTTTGAGTTCAATAAAATTTTATTATATTTAAATCAGTTCAGAACTTAATTATTAATAGCAACCTTTTTAAGACTTATTAGCCATTCAATTTATTTCCTTTTCTCTCTTCCTATTAAAATTTCTTACTCGTATCTCCCTTTCTACCTCTCTCAGTATGTAGCAACATCATGATAATAAAACAGGTCATTTCTTTTTTCTTTATTTCTAATAAATATTTGATTTTTGAGTCATGTTGATAAATGCATATTTATCGTTTATAACATTTTAGGAAGTCTTAATATAGGTTTAAGCTATTGGTGAATCTCATACAGTTTTTTGATAGCAATTAAATATTTTTAAACCAAAAATAACATTTTTGTGTGTTTCAAGGATAACAATTGAAACCCTTTGCCCCCTTTCCCTTGATATATTGCTTTTGTTCCATGTCTGATAACACAGTCTATAGATGCTTGTATTATTGCACATGAAAAGATAACATTCTTTCCCAGACCATGAATAATTCATCCTTATAATGCTCACATTGGAAAGATGAGGAATCCTAAATAAAATATGATGGCAGCTATAGATTCCATTTACTGAGGGCAAATATTGTAAAATCAAAGAGAACCAGCATTAATTGCATTGGAATCAACCTTGACTGTAAGAGATGTACCAGCATGCACAGTGATTATTACCATGATGCATTTATTTTCATACCATAAATACATATTACTGGTATAACATATAAATAGTTACACGTCATTCATCCATCAGTCCGTCTGTCCATCCATCCATCCATCCATCCATTCATCCATACATAAATCAATCCATCTATCCATTCATCCATACATAAATCAATCCATCTATCCATCCTTCCATCCATCCATCATTCCATCCATCCAAATATTCATCCATCCATCCATCCATCATTCCATCCATCTATCCATCCATCCATTCATTAATATTTAACTATACATTGATGTATCTGTCCATCCATTCAATGATCCATCTAACCAACTGCCTAACCAAACATCCATCCATTCATCCATCCATCTGTGCATCCATTTGTCCATCAGTCTATCTGTCCGTCAGTCTGTCCATCGATTGAGTGATCCACTCAGACAGCAGTAGTGCATGCTGTAATACAGGCAATATGTAATTGCTTGCAAAGAGAATCTGAAATGCACATTTGAATCAATTGGCTATCAACTGACAATAATCTGACATCGTGTCAGAATAGACCGAATGCAGGTTCAGCATATGTATTTGCTTCATGAGAAGTAAGACATCAATCAATAGGAACATTTGTGAAATATTTTCCATAAACACCGGCCAGACAGCAGATTGTGAAGAATCTGTCCAGTGTGAGGCTAAATCTAGGCAGCTCTTCAAACCTGCACGCCTTCCAATAACATTCTCAGCACTTCCTCTGGGAAATCAACTCATAATTTTCACCTGAATTGTAATCAAAGTCTGGTGTTGTCTGCTTCCGAATTGTTTTTATCCATTAGACTTTGATTACTTTTCATCTTGTTGCCTGCAGCCCGCAGTAGCCAAGCTTTAATTGTGTAATTAAGTGAAACCAGTGCTCTGTATTAGGATGGGGAAGGGAATCATACATCAAATGTCTTGCTCATGTATACACTTTCAGATATCCTTTACTGACTATAGTTCAATAGGTAGAGCATCCGACTGAGTTGTAGTGGGTCATTGGATCAGTTCCCCAGTAGAACATTTTGGGCTATTTCTCATTCCAGTAAGTAATTCACAACTGGTATAATGAAAAGACTATGTTATGTGTTCTCCTGTCTATGGGAAAGCACATAAAAGATTCCTTGGTGCTAATGAGAAAGTGTAGCCTATGTGGTGGTAGCGAGATTCCTTAGAAGACCATGAGTCTGAAGAACATGTTTAACACCTAATAGCCACTGAATAAACAATGTGTTTGAGTGTAATAAAACAAACAGTCCTTTCCTTACAACCATTGTTTTATCATCAGTGTTCCCTGACTCTGATATTCAACATTATTCCCTAAAGAGAAAAAAATATTTTTAATAGTATTTATATTAATATGTAATTTAATATGCCTGTTAAATAGATGTATTAATTTGAGTAATATGTCAATATTCATGCAGTTTAAATTATATTTTAAAAATAATTTGTTCAGTTGAGTCATGAAATGATGCTAACTTTCCCAAGACTGGAGCCATGGTCATCAAGTTAGGTTTAAAAAACAAAAATTACCTGCACTATACGTACAGTTGTTTAGGCAGCTCTGGATCAAGTGTCTCTGAACTCATTCACATGCAGTCGTATATCATTTTCATTTTATTTTAATACAAAAAAACAATTACTTACTTTGCTACTATAACAATTAAACAAATAAAATATGTAGTATGAAGTCCTGGTCTGTTATTAAAAATATTTATTTTTGGGGTTAGTTGTGGATAATTTGGGTAGTTCCAGATCACGCCACCTATCGAAGCTTACAAGTAATAAAACAATATTTTTTTCAAGTGAACATCTTTGAAAAGGTTTGAAATAAAAAATTAAATTTTAACTGCAGGAATCCGTTCCATAAACAAACACTAAGGCTGCAATCAATGTTCATAAATTAGTGTAACGGCCATTGAAATATGGAGTAATTTACATAAAATACTGAACACATGGTTTAAAATGTGATTCGGAACTGACCTAAACAAAATGGTACGATTTCCAGCTGTTTAACATAATATAATTATATTAACAAAAAATCATACTCCGCTAGATTTTTAATTGCAAAATGTTGTTTATTTGTAGGCAATGTTTATTATAAACTGTCTCCTATTTTGTCACTGGTGTAACTTTTAAAAACACTTTAGTAACGTTTTCGATCGGTTATTTATTTGACATGTATACAAGCTGAAAAAGCATTTTGATTTGGAACTACCTAAGATCCAGAACTACCTAAACAACTGTATATGTGGTTACAGTATTTTGTGTTGATTTTAATAACTGTAAAATATCAGATTCTAGCAAAAAAAATAACTTAGTGCACTTCCAGTATCAGTAGAATTTTTTTTTTTAAATTGGGGGTGTGTGGAGGTAGTTGTACTTTTGAAGACAAAAAATGTGGGTTTTGCATTTGTATATGCAAGTAACCAGATATTGCAATGAAATTATGTGCAACTTTATATATTTGAATTTTAATGATTCAGTGTAACTGAATATTATGCAAATAACAAGAATATGCTATTACCAGGAATGTAAGTAAGTGGAGATAGCTGTATTAATTAATTACTTTAGTGCAGAATCCTGATCAACTGGGTCATTTGGGTTTATGTTAGTACATTTAAGTACATGCACTAGTAGGTAAATTATCAATAACCAGTGATGGCATTGACATGAAAATCTTGCCTTAAGGATAAGATATTTATGTCTGGAAATGGGACAAAGCTTATCCAGGATAAACATCGGATTAGTTGCCTCATTAGATACAGATTTTCTAGAGCTAAAAGAAAAAACCTGTAAAATTAGATCATACAGTAGATGGTTATAACTATGAAAACTGAACCACCCTGTGGTGGGTTTGAACCACTGTCATGAACTGGAGAGTTCATGGGATTAATATGCTGGAAAGAAATATTTGTTCATGACCTCCAAGTATATTGTTAATCAGCATATATTAGGTGTCAACCATGGGTCTTTATAACAAACAGTCTGCAGAAAAAAAATTGTTGAGCACTGTTATTCTATCAATTAACAAAGAATCTTTTAGATAACAATTAAATATATGTAATTACATTTTGGTGATCACTGTGGTGACTATCATTATCCATACTCCCTTTCTTTCCAAAACTATGTTTTCATGATTTTGTCCATTTCACTTTTTCTTAATATTTATTGAGTTCTTCACCATCGTACTATGATGCACTTTGCAAATATGTCTTCTTATTTACGTTGTTATCAATGACAGTAACCAGCATCAATGTGAGGGAGTGCTTTCTTGTAACCTCACTGAGACTGCCATCTTGTTGACAGGTCACTGTTAATTATAGTGCTATCACTTGTCATGTCACCTGCCCCTTGGGAGACATACTGGCCCCTCCCTGAACTTGCAGTGTTGTTATCACACAGTTCCCAATCTGCAGCAATATTTGATTGCTTTCACAAACTTTTGCTTCTTACCTAAACCAAGTCAGATAGTATCAATCTTGGTCATATATTTAATGGAATTTCTTTGTCTAAAAATATACAAAATTTTCTTTAAAATATGTTAGAATATATAGTGACATTGCAACTACTGCACTAATTTGTTTTGTATTTGATGGTCTATGGTCTTAACCACATAGCCAGCCAGATATCTATAAAAATAGATGCTGAATTAATTATAGATAATCCTGCATTTTGTGAAAAATTCTCTTTAATTGCATAAGCATGTTATAGGTTATTATTTTAATTATATAAAATGGGAAAATATTTAAGTAAAACTATTTAAAAAATATATATGTACATTTAAGATTGTCATTTAAAAAAATTATTGTATAATTTATGGTATAAAAGAATGAAAAAGTGGGTTACTAAAAATACAACTTTAAAAGCATGCTCACTTGTAACTTACATATAAAGTGTACAATCAGTTATCTTAGTAAAAAAAACAGATGAACAAAATTCTGGTTACACAAGATTGTGAACTTGTATGGCCTGTTGCCATCTGACATTTATTGTTGCATGCTACTTTTACAGTTCATGGTAGTCGATTTTCACTATAGACAGCGGAGGTTGTGAGATGACCATCCGTCTGGCTGGTGGTGTAAACTCCACAATTTTATCTCCTCCTGTCAGCACACTAGTTAATGTAGGTCATAAGATTACATTATTTAACAAACTCAGGAGGTGGAAAAGTTTCAATCTACTGAGGTAATTAGACATCCCCTCCAACCTCCTGCTTCCAGCCAAGATTTGGTCACACCATCTGCTGCATGTTATTATCTCTTCCAAATGACCACCATGTACTTCATGTCAGTCCAATATCTTTAATAAGTTCATCCTCCTTAAGCTTATTAAAGAAACATAGCAATCTTCTCTTATTAAGTATCATGCTGTAAAATTGTGTGACACTGTAAAACAGTCAAAATTCTTATGTTTATATAGTAAATATTTACACATTGGCCAGCATTCATTTTGACATAAATCAAATGAATTTCTATTTCAGTCTGTTTTATATACATTTTTCCACTAGCCATGTCAGATTGATTTGTTGTTTGCAGGATAAAAAAAGAAAAACTTTGAGTAATTTAAATACTTTTCTGAAATATTGTTTAATTTTTAAAAAAGATGTGAATTCTAGGTTAAACAAGCAGCAAGTGTTTGGAAATTAAAACAGTCAGTGACTTTCTGCAAGTCAAAATAAATAGTAAATTAAATTTTTTATTCTGTGGAAATGTAATCTGAAAAAAATGATCATTTATTTTATATTTCTCTCCATTTCTGGTATTAAAAAACAAAATATTTTGAACTGTAAAACATTTGTTAGAATGTCAGCATTTGAGACAAATATTGGAATTTACAATTACATTATATACTAAAACATAAAATTATTTATGAATAAAAGCAGGTTTGTGCGATTACTAATGATACAATTTATATTTGTTGTGTTTCATACACACAAAGCTACTAAAATCATTTTAGCATACAAAATGAAAAAACATGAAGAAGGAAATCAATAATTTGTAATTTGAATTTATGAAAAAGGAGATAATGTGAATTTTACTTTGGTTTATAATTACACATGTATAATAAATATTTTTGAAACACAGTAAAAAAAATAACAAAAGAAAATGTGTAAAATAGCTATTAATCTGTTTTTGGTCATTCGTCTAATGTTAAATAATTATCAAAAATTAAAACATTAAAAGTAAAACATTAGTGATACTTCAGTCATTTGTTTTCAGTCATTTGTTTTTTCCTCATTTTTCTCTTTGTCTTACAGAAATTGAATTAAGATGTTTTTTGTTGAACTTCATTAAGGAAACTCTACAAGGGGAATAATCTCAGAACTCAGAACTTTATTTTCTCTCAGGCCATTACACAATGGCTTTAGAGGAACATGCATAATGAATTACATACATTTAACAAGATGGTTTACAGATGAAATGTATAAATATTGTATAATACTCATAACTAGTTGTAGTAGAAGGAAAAGGAGCAAGATATAGCTCAAGCAGTAGCATGTCTGCCTGTGAACCGATCGTTCATCGGATCGATCCTTGTCAGTGGACCCATTTGCAGTTTGGCCTATTTTCCGTTTCAGCCAGTGATCCACAACTGTTCATTACAAGTTCATCAAGGGCCATGGTATGTACTGTTCTACCACATATTTGTATCTTGCCTGGGTATCCATTCCTTGGAAAGCATCCTGTAATGAACTTTAATTCAGTTATACTGCTATGCATATAAAAGACACCTTGCTGCTTATCAGAAAGAGTAGCCTAAGTGGTGGCAGCGGGTTTCCTATAAATACATATGTCAGAGTGACAATATGATTGACATCCTATAGCCAATGATAAGATTAAAATCAATGTGCTCTAAAGGCATCGTTAAATAAAACATATCCTCGTGTTCCCAAACGGCGGCCTATTAATGGGAAGAAGTTTTTGCGCATGCGCAATTGTAATTGTGCAATCAATGTAACATAATAATATTTAACCTTGGTTATGTTACTATTAAAATCAATAAACAAATCTTTCAAATCTTATCTGTTATTATTTTTTTAAAAACGAAATCCTTCCCTGGCCGGTTGCAGACAACAATGGTCTATTTTTCGAAAGCATCAGTCAACTAGGTCGTACATACTTTTATTTAGGCGCGAAATCTGTCTCGCGTGACTTTCTAAAAGTACATCTTTGACAGACGACAGATTGGGCTTGTTTATGAGTTTTGCAAGTGACACTCGCTATTTATTAAGGTATGCATTGAT